>OZ023205.1:71569935-71777435 GCA_963995525.1 Escarpia spicata | reverse complement strand
AAATGACGTCTATTATATGTCTTTCTGTTGACGTCTAAATCACGCTGTAGAATTGACGTCTGTTGGATGCAGTGTTATTGACCTGAAAGTGATGTTGATTGAACAGAGAATCTTTTCCGTCTCAGAATGACGTAAAAATGACGTCTATTAGACGTATTTCTGTTGACATATAAATCACGCTAGTGAATTGACAAATTTTAGACATCTTTCTATTGACGTAAACATTGCCTTTGGAGAATTGACATCAATTAGATGTACAATTGTGGCAAACGAAATAATTATTAACTTTTCTATCTCGGAAAGACGTAAAAAGACATACTTCATTTGACGATAATACCATGCATGATAATTTTGATCTATTATGTAGACATAATGTTAACATATAAATTATTTTGAACAAATAAAGTCGTATCTTCCAGAGATAGCATAACATATGAATATTTGTTTACTTACATTTGGGCACAA
Source organism: Escarpia spicata (assembly GCA_963995525.1). Classification (NCBI taxonomy): domain Eukaryota; kingdom Metazoa; phylum Annelida; class Polychaeta; order Sabellida; family Siboglinidae; genus Escarpia; species Escarpia spicata. Next base: position 71,776,970 of record OZ023205.1, on the reverse strand, counting down.
TAATTATTTATGAGAGTTCATTAATTGCTAATGCATGCATCATATCAACGTTTGGGTCTCGGTGTTGACTAAATAACAAATAGTTATAAATCAAAACGTAAAACAGCTATAATTAGAAGGCTACATACATGATAATAATATGATCTTCCACACTCAAGTATGCAAGCAGTTATATATAATGGTAATGAATGCATCAACCCATATTAAACAATAACCACAACTTTCCAGTAGGTTGATGAATACCACTGAGGTATCTACAATGCAAAGTGTTTTCTATGTTTTTAGCTATAAATGAGGTATGCTGTGTCTAGATCCAATTCGGGTCACATATGACCAACCTCTAAAAAGATAAATGACTATGAGTTCAAACGGGTCAACCGGTTGCTGCCCACATACCCGGTAATTCGAGTCTGGAACCCGCAAAATCTCTGATGACTTGCCATGCACCTATAACCCTAACTCGCAGGTCGGCCTGTACAACTTTGGCGGGCAATTTTAAATACACCACATGTGTCCCTATGTGTGTGTGGCAGAATTCGACAAGTTACAAACTGCAGTGCTGTTTGGATTTCGTGTTTGTAAAAACTTTGTATTGTTGCAGTTTTTCTGGTTTGTCATTTTTTCTTGCAAATCCACAGCATGTCTCACTTGGTGGCTGTCTTTGCGGATTCTATTTTCAAGTATCTTCCCCATAGTTTAGATGGTGTCCAGTTCGAGCTCTACTGTAGACGAGGTGTTGGTGTCAATGGCATTCGTCAAGGTAAGATGTATTGTCTAAGACGCACACAGTGAAATGAGAAATTGTGCATCGATCACTATATTACTGTACACATTTTACTGTAGTGTTATCACACATGTGGAAATTGTATGTTAATTTCCTGTAAAATAGTGTTGTAACCCCTTCTCGGCTGGTACCTTCCCGGGTACATTATTTTGCCCTTTATGACTAATAATGATCAACTACTTGAACAAGGTTCGTAAATTAATATACAGGAAGCATATTCAGTTTTTATATTCAATAAATGATTACTACCTGATACTGAAGAATACATATTTATATTTAGACGGTGCCGCTAATCCAGTCGGATGAGAATCCATTAACTTAACTTAAGATGTTGCCGAATTTCAATATTCTTTCACGTCTTAATAACGCATTTCCATTGGTCATACATTTTGTTTCTTTTAAATAACATTACATTCTCATCATTAGCATTTTAGGAATAGTGATTTCGCTGCAACTTGATACGGTTACATTACACAAGTGTTCTTTGAAGCTGATGCCGCTCGTCGTGTGTGTCGCGTCCGATAGAACTTTTGACGCGGCCCGGCTTCGCGTTTACGGTTTAGCGCGTTTAGCAGCCTACTTTAGAATTATGGACACTCCTGTTCTGTCTTGTTGAATGATAGGTGTATGTTGACTGCTGATCGCCTCAGCTTTTATTTGATATACATATGTTACATACTATGATATCACTACAATGAAATGTTATAATTAATTTTAGGAATTAGAATAGAAAACACAATATATTAATTTGCAATTGTCATTGACATCTCTATTTTATGTTCAGTCTTAGGCTTAGCAAGACAATTTCATTTAAATTATGCAGAAGTTTAGAACATCTCTTAACTTAAACTTAAGTAAAGTGACCTGTGTATTTTCACTTTGCGCTTTTTCTTGCACAACAGTTGATGAATATTGTGTAAATATGATTTTGCTTTTAGTACAAATAGGGACATTTGTCTTGAACAGAATAATATGCTTTCAGTGCTTGCTGAAGTGGATCCAGTAGAGGTTGATGCAGTTATTGTCCATGTGGCTACGAACCACCTAGAAGCCATCTGCAACGACATCCGTCATCTAGACCGTACCTTAGATCAACACCATCGACTTATTCGCGAGGCCCAGGACACTTACCCTGGAGTGCCCCTCATAGTTTCTGGTGTACTCCCTCGATTTGATGAGTGAGTTAGTACTAGAAAATATCATAATGATAACAATAAAAATGTGATCACATATACATTGTACATTTGTATTTGTACTCATTATTTTCAACCCAAAATCGAAACATTGCAGAAGGAACGAAACCAAACAAATAACTGGAGCAATGTTTTCTTCTTGATGGGTGATTTTTTCATTATACATGTACTTTAATTCTACCTTGCTACAATCATTTGTTGATTATCATGCACTGAAGTATTTAACTGATATTATATGTCACCCACCCAGGTAACCCTGGTATATGAAGGTGTTAACTTTAGGTTGGCCTTCATATGCAGACAGGCGACTGGGTGGGGACAGTGATATCGACCTATGAATGTGTGTATAGGTGTAAATAGTATGTAATATATGTGCATATAGTGTGGGCCCTAAAAAGCCTTCACAACAATATATCTCAGCCACCCAGTTAACCCTGGTGTGAGAAAGTTGGTAACATTAACTTTGTCATATCCTAAAAATTGCCTTACATTGACCAAGTTTAAAGATATAGTTTACTCTAGACAATAGAGGGCACAGAGACTGTCAGAGACTAGATCACCCGGGAAGAGATGGAGCACAGTAGATCATCATTATTATGTGTTTGGCATGCTTCCGGATGTTATTGATAAACTGTGTTTGGACAGACAAAAGCATGTTGGCTTCATTCCACCTCATATATACAGGTGTATATGTAATATATATATATATATATATATATACACATGTCTGTTGTAATAATGTATATTCATTGCTGTACTGTGTGGTAATATATGTTTGGCATAGGGTTAATTCCAATAGTCATTGATCTCGCTGCTATATATTGAGCATTCACATTTCTTGGTTTCAACCTTAGCTATATATACATGATAATGCATACAAGGGGTTTTGGGGGCACTCTGACGCTTTCCCCTTCCACAAAGTGATTTAATCTTTAAACCAAAACCTGTCTTTTGTCAATTTATGGGTGGGTCCCGCCACCTGCGTGTGGTTGGTTCCCCTTACCTTTGCTGTTACGTTATCATGTACATATTGTATTATGTGGATTTCATTACTGACTTAATACAAAGCTCTGACACAAACGTACATCAGCCTTGTTATTTACAGCAAACTAGCCACACTTCTGAGTCAATAACTCCACTACATTAACAGGGATCCTTGTTCCACATAAATAATATATATATACACTTAATTTACATGCAAAGTTGCATGATATATATATTGCATATGTATACGTGCATGTACGTTAAATTATTTGGTACCTATATAATAGCCCACTCTCCTGAAGACGTACTTCGGGGTAGATTTAAAAGTGGCTGGGGAGCATTTCTGCTGACTGTCAGCTTATATACTGCACAACAGTTGCCCAGCCGTGGACCTTTGTATGATGCAGAGATTCCTGTTCATTCAAATTGATTTTCCACTTTTTTTAATTTTTATTTTACTTATAAGGCAGTAAAAACATTCCACCCAGATTTGGTTTTTGTTAGCATTTTGATGTCACTCCATCTTTTGTTGACAGGCTGTAGGTCGCAGCCAATGTTCTGGTGCCAGTTCATTCTCAATAGCCTTGATTTTTCTTTTCATTATTCAATTCTTTATTTCAGACACACACACATTATGACACATACATTGGTCCATATTTCCATACACGTGTAACAGTTAACAAGCTAATATTAATAATTTCCAGTACCGCTGCAATTACACAAGATCATTATATATGTATAGGGACTTAACCCATTGTATCCTTGTCCTCACAAACCACCTGATGTCGGTACCTAAGACTGCAACTACTAGGGAATTTTCAGTTTTATAAAAAATGTAATTAATTTTTTCGAAAAAAATTCTTATAACTGCTTTACAGCTAGGAACAAGTCGCTCTGCAAACATGCTTGAAACGCTACAGTATCTGGGTAGTTGAAGCAGTCTTCTAAAGACATGAGTATAAGAAACATGTAACCTATGAATGCTGTGAACAGTGTGGTTCCACTATAGTTGTGATGCGCACACTGAAGAACTAAAAGTATCAAATAGCTTTATCTTAATATCATCAGTGCACATATAACATTTTCTAAGTACCAGGTAGTACGTATACAGTGTCACGTGCATATAGCTGGCGATACTGACACATAATTATAATATATTTGCCATCATTGCATGTAATATGACTTAGGAGTTACGTATTTTACACTAGTAACTTCTTTAATTTCCTCCCCATTTAATTTCAGTACAAGATTACATTCATTCTTTGTATACTTTCCTCGACTTATCAGTTTCATACTTGTCCTATGGTTACACTGGAGGGGGAGAATATCACCACTTGAAATAGCCTACATTTTGGTATCTGTCATTGAGTACGGACCCTGATATCAGTATATATATATTAAATTATTTTAATGTAATACACACACACACACACACACACACACACACACACACACACACACACACACACACACACACACACACACACACACACACACATATATATCGCAAAATATAAACATAAAAAACTTTCTGAGTAATAGTGACAGTGTTTTATGTTTATATTTTGCGAGCGAGTTCAGCCTCAGGTATCAAGAGCTGCACATATACCGTCAATGTTGTCCCTTCAAGCTGACATGATTCCTGCATATTGTAAATAGCGGTATATATACAACTCGATAAGTTCGTAAACGTTGTTAATTTTTATAAATGCCGATGCCAACATGAAGGACATTTCCAGCCAGAAATCACCGCAACCGGAAGGAAGTGACCGAGATTCCTAAACCATGCGCACGCAGAGGAGGTACCAACTCGGCAACAATAAGTAATTTGCGCGCGGCACGCATAACTGATCTATATATAGATTACAGGAGGTACCAACTGGGAAACATTAATGCTCTTGCGTACCAACTGGGAAACATTAATGCTCTTGCGCGCGGACGTGTCGTATTCTTTCTCTAAGGCGGAAGCTTGCGTTTAAGGTAGGAGGGGTAAGACCACATTAAGGATTCGTCCGCCATGAGAGAGTTCCCAATAGAAATGGCATTATGCAGGTTGTGTGAATTTCTTAGAGTACTTGTATAGTGTCGATTGAGTAGAAATTATGTTTTTCTGCAGCGTGGTACCAGAGCTATCAAATTATGACAGTTGTCAAACTGTGCTTTTCTGCGTATAGACACAGGTGTCATTTGGCTGTATGATGTCATTAAGACAAATCACTGTCTGGTTCTAGCAGAAATGAAGGGGTGTCAGGTTTGAAAGTGGTTTATGGAAAATTGAGGTATGAGAATTTTACGAATTTTGCACAGCATGTGTATGAATAGAGGGTAAATATGGTGTAGAAATTTAAAGAAAACTGTTGGGTAAAATTTACAGGAAATGAAGAAAACGTTATAATGGCCGCCTATGGGGAAATCTAATGTGGTCTCACCCCAAGAGAGAACTTCAAGCGTGATTTGTCAATGGCTATTTAATTTCATTGGAGAACATTAATTTTCATCGGAGAACAGAATACCGTGCTCAGTTTGTACTAAAATATATTATCTGCTTTTTAGTCGCAATTGCTTCATAACTAGATTTTATATATATATATTAATATCTAAAAAATCTAGTTTCACCATCACACACAAGCATATATATATATATATATATATATATATATGCTTGTGTGTGATGGTGAATAACTCTGCATTAATGTGTCTAACAACTACATATTGTATGAACATACATGTTTTCTTAATGATTTTCTTTAATATGAAACACTTCTACTTCCTGGTGCACGACTAGACATTAAGTTGTACACTCCTCTATTTCCTGGTTGATAGACAATTCATTAAAGACTAAGTGAAATTAACCATTTTTATTTTCAATGTGAATTAAATGCACTCTAAAATAGTGGCATGCTATACAAATAATTGTCTAACCCTCTCCGTCACTCTGTTCAAGGACCAATTTTGTCGCGTTTTCCTGCACATTTTCTGCACAGTGTGTTGCGACACCTAGCGACCGTTGGTAACGTCAATGAAGTAAGGGCCGCTTGGATTTAGCATGTCTCGCAAGATCTATGCCGGTGGGTGTTTCAAGCTTTGAGTTATTGCCGTTTGAACATTGCGAATGCCTAAACTTGCAATATCATTTAATATCTTTGATATCTCACTAAAGATAACAATCGTATATATATATAATATGCCGCAGGATGTATCCAGGATTAGATTTTTTTATTTATTTTAGAGTTATTACCATTTAAACATCGCGAATGCTTAATCCTGCAATGTATACGCGGTCGCGGATATAATTCGCGATGTTCAAACAGTAATAACTCAAAAAGTTAACACAATTCCTGTGTATGTCCAGCGACAAACTTGTAGATCAGATTTACAGGATATTAAATTTCGCGAATGCAATTTAAAGGTGCACAATCACTTCGTTTGCCCATCGCCAATCCTGTTCTTTTATGTCCAGATGTGTAATGTGTGAATAGTTTAATTAGTGCGCACAATCTGTTTAATAAAAAAAAAATTCGTACTTGTTTTTTAATCGACAAAAAAAGATGTGTCGTTACATCGGGTAGCTGGCGCGAAAGCCAATTGCGCTGTCGATTTCCTAAAATTAGACAGTCACGTGCTTTACGCGAGACCAGACATCCAGGCCAGCTTATGAAAACATCAACAACAGAGAAGAGCGAACACGTGGTGGTAGAATGAATAGAAGGTACGTATTACACTGTCACAATTGGTAACGCGAACATGTATGATACCAAGCGGTGTATTAATCCAAAGTGAATTAGCCAACGTTAATAAAAGTGAGTGACATCTGCGACAGTGCATTGCGAATTTACGTCATCATTTGTACTGGCACTGCGCCAGAAACGGAGAGTGACACTGACAGTGGGCATAATAAGATAATACAGGGGCCGATTTGATATGTATTGACATGCCTATGGCTACGGCGAATCACGTTAATAAACTATTTATTACGAAAATACAGTACGATAGTAAATTACCTGACGGCGACGGCGCATAATGGGAAATAACATTGTTTTGGCAGTATAGCGACTGTGCATTTTAAGGGAGCAGTAATTATATTATGTTCATCAAATACGTCAAACAAGGGGGGTATAAATTTCGGCGGTTGAAACCAGGAAGCTGAGCCCCATTATTTTTGCAAATGATGTGCAGTTGGGATTTTTTGTGACCCTCTGGGATGGAGGGCGATCAATGGCTTTTATTCAGATTCAGCCCCTCCCCTAAATTTTCACCCAATTCCGACACCTATTATAGTATTTATGAATATATATATATATATATATGAAAGTTGTTATATTGCTGACATTTTGTGTTAATGGATATTTAGCATCGTATTTTAATTACGTAATGTAATAAATATGCATGTTATGCGACAACCAAGAATATGCCTATGTAATTTGTAATTGGTTTCCTGGGATAACTGTCAAATTACAAAGTTAAGGTGTTAGTGTGCAATCATCCAATTTCGTGCATTGTCATCACAATTGAGGAAGTATTTCTGGAATGTGCAATACTAAAAGGATGTTCATGTGACATGTGATTAAGTTCATACATCTGTTTTGATGTTGATAGATGCCACCCCGCAACCAGCGTGTAAGGACGAGAGGAGAGAGGGGTGGCAGAGGATGTCGGCTAAGTCAGGCTGATATCGAGAGAGTACGTAGGCTTCGGGAGGCCCGCATTCGTTCAACTCAGGTAATATCATATACAACAATTAACCACACATAGGTTATTAACAAAGTTTTAATTGCACCTTTAAATATATCTTCGGCTGCATAGACATACATATAGAAACTATGTTTACTTACTTTACGAAAAAACCTTTATGTAAACATTACATTTTCACACCAAATCCACATGTAGTCATGGAAAAAAGCTGTTATCATTATTCAACAAAGTCCCTTGTGTGTGCATCATGCATTTGTACATTAAACCCAGAGTGATTCATCCATATAACACCTACAAAAATATAACTTGTTTGCATTCATTTACATAGGAAACAATAGAGCAGTTAGATGCAACGTCGATGCGCTGTTTGTTGCACTCAATTATCAATGAGCATCCAGGCATCGTGTTCGATGCACTTGAAGTGCTACAAGCCCAGGCGCCTACCCCCCACCCGGACCAGCCATCGGAAATCACCCCCCAGTGGTGCATCTGCGGCAGATGTACAGACATGCCGACAGACCTGGAGAGGTTATGCTGTGGCCTACACAACTGCATATCTCAAAGACCAGTGAGTACCTGACATTGAAATGCAACATAGAAGGACTAGTTAAGCATACTACAATTGTGTAATAAGAATGCAAGTTTTTGTTTTAAATGAACGATAATACCCTGAGGTAATGTAGTAATGAACCCTGGAGTGAACTGATTCTTTCATAATATGCCACATGTGACAAACCCTTCGAATACATGATAAGGAAAACATACTGTTGGCATAATACCTATCTAAAATGTTGGCATTACAACATTTCCCATGACGATGTAACCTTGACGTTCAGGCAGCATCTTGAAATGTCAAACAAGAGTAGCTGTAATAGTTACACATGACAGAAACTGAGATGTATTGTCAGGAAAAAATTTCATAATCCTTGCCAGTTAGCAGCTATCACATCAATGTATAATATTGACTCTGGCCAGGATGGCAATTTTAATGAATATTCATAATAAAAAATAACAATAAATTTAATGACAACGACCTCATACAATTAAAATACATCATCATCTTTTTTGTTACACTAAGTTATCCTTGCTGTATCACCCCCTACATCCCACTGAAACCATCCCCTGTGGAATACTCACTGCTCGCAAGATATATGCCAATATGTATGAGGTATATCAGGTCATTCATCAAACAATTTATACGGATTACCACAATGAATACTCCATATTTACTCCCAACATTGCAATGATGCCCAACGTTGTTTTGCTATAACAATTTTATCTTTACAGGAGATTGAACTAGTGTGTCTGGAGCCATTAGTTCTACAAATCAACATGGCCTACTGGGCAGACATTTTTGCGCAGGACCCCGGACACGACTCGGCAGCCCTGCGACATGCTGCTTACAGGCAGTTTGTCCTGTGGCGACATGGCCGACTCGGGACAAACATCCGTCGCGTCATCCCCAGTTGTGTGGTCAGCCGCATTAGGGATCGATTCCCCAATGCAAATGGGGTTTACACTGGCTTCCAGGTCAGTCGGTTAGCTTGATTGACCAGACGTCATTGTAGACCGGAGGTTTCTGGACATCCGGGAGCGGTGACGCCTCACTAGCTCGGCAGTTGGTGGTGGAGCAGTGGGTGCCATGGTCCGACTGATTCGGCGGGGATCTTCTGCCATCAATTCGCGACGTCTTGACACTGATTCTGTATCAACCATTCTGCGACGAACTGCATCCATTTGCATGTCGATTATGTAACTGTAGGATTTCCGTGTCTTCATGGGAACAGCATACCAGTTTCCCGATTTTTTGCTGTACATCCTCCTGTACCTTTAAATCAGACAAAATAAAAATTTCCATGACTGTGGCATGAATTATTTTTTAGATAAATGTGACACCATATTCTTCAAAAGTAATTCATACATGGTCTTCTTCTAGCTGCTCTTTTTCTTGCTGCTACATGTTATGCAGACATTGACAATCATGGCCCTCCAATTTCTTTCATTTGTATTTAGTAGCAGTTCTGTTTCTAAACCATGTTTACAGACTATCTATCTATCTATTATTTGTACTCTAGAACGTTCTCTCCATTGTTACACAAACCTTTCTCAATATGCATCCTATAAATCTTGCTCTTGTTCTAACTGCCTTAGTATTTCCTTTTGACTCTTCTAAGAATGTTCGTGGTACTCTTAGATTTCTTCACACAAAGCCACATTTTAATGTTTTCTAAGTTTCTAAATATTGGTATTTTTTTCAAAATTAATAAGTAATGTTGCTACATCAATAATTTATATTTATGTCAACGGAAATACTCACATAATTTCTCCTGCAGAGTTAAGGCGGTAGGGTCTGTCTTTGTGTTTTTGGTAGTCGATGGCAGCCAGCTGAGTTCTTGCAACATACACTGGGTAGCTGCGAGATATAAAACATGTTTGTGACATTTGATACACCTGTTTCTGTGTATACTGACTGCATCGACATTGTATTTTTGAAAGTATATTTATTATTTAATTTTGTTTTTATTGTTTTACATTATCACCAATTTATATTTTTCTAATACTTTATATTACATTGTTTTTTGTGTACGATCACACATATTGTACTATGTCATGATCAACGTCCAATTTTAATGATTATACCTGTAATTCTTGTTTATCTTTCATAATTGCCTAGTCATTTTCTTGTGATTTTTCATTACACACTGCATGCGATAAACAATTGCAGTTTGATGTAAGTGTTGTTGTTTTTAACACATGTAAACATAACTTATTCATGTAATATTATAAATGTTATAATATACAGTGCAATAATTGTACTTGTTATTTTCTTACTTGTAATTATTGTCTAGTCAGTAGAATCACAGTCTTAATACAATCTTATATAATAAGACTGGAAATAGTGTTTACTTCACATTTTTTAACACGAATATGCAATTTCATGAGGACAGGAGTTAATAAAAAATTATCATGCAGACAAAATTATATGTCGTCGTTCTTCATTGCTATTATTTATGATTTTCATGAAAGGTTTGGTGACAGACCTATGATAATCTGTACCATATTATTCGTTTACCTGAATGTGAAAAGTTTAGCCGCATACATCAACATGTGGTGATGAAACACTTCGAGTTCTCCGGTATGTCTGAAAACCATGACCAACGATCACATAACCATTATCTGTACTTTACACACAACCACAGTGTGCTGACAACCAACATTTGATGGAGTGATAAAATAAGAGGTGTTCTTTAAAAAGATGAATACATAATTTGTTTTATAAATAAATAGTGTAATAGTTAAAATAGTACAAAATTGTAACTTTTGAAATACACACCTGAATTTCACATAATGATGGACATTCTTCAGGAAGCGAACATTCAGTACAACTTCCACCAAGGCTTTGTGTGCTGGCGAGCCTTCCTCCAGCCAGACCTTGTCATGGTCTTCCTCCAGAGGACCATGGGAACATTGGCCAGCAGACACCCCACCACCAATTTGCCACTCGTGTTTGTTGACTGTGTGGTGGATGATCCCTCGCCACTCCTCCTACAATACAGCGTTGTCACTATATAACAAAACAAACATTCATGTTAAATTACACACATGTCAATACACTAAATCAAATAAATACAGTAATGAACTTGTACATAAATTTGTTTTAATCTACCAATTGGTACGTTATTGAATTTTTTTAGCCACCAAATTTATGTTATTGGAACATGTTTAGAAAGATTATGATATTGGTGTGATTAACATGGGTCATTGTGAAAATGTAAAGAAAACAGGTTTTTTAAAAACAATTACCTTGAATCGCTCCTCAGAACCTTCTGCAACTTCTGCACAGTGCCAGAAATGCGTCACGATGTCCTTGCACCAAGGTCCCAAAGCCTTGTTTGCACGGTTACTAGACACCTGGCAAATAGCAGATGGTAGGGTCACATAATGTTTTATATTTATGGTATGGTATATAAACATATATATGGGTGCATATATATTGATAGCATTTGATACACCCATCATATCAAAATGTACTGTTATTATGTTTATGATTAATTTCTGCCAGCTCAGACTATGGTATGGCATGGCCCATCAATAGAGTAGAACCTCATCAGCCATGGCACGTACATTAGGGACCAAAGTGTTTGGGTTATCGATGCTTCACAGTAGTCATAATCGTAAAGTAAAGGTAAGTTCTTATATAGTGCAGTATCCAGTCACCAGGGCTGCTCAAAGTGCTTTACAATTTTACTCCCTGGTAGACCTGTTCAATTGAACACCATATCTCTTGGAAGCATGCACCCATGCTGCAAATAATGCATGAAGACTATTCGTAAACAAATATCAACTACTGTCTACAGTCAGGTACTCACTGATACAGTGAACTGAAGCAATGTAGAGTAAACAAAATTGCCCAAGGTTTGACACCATCGCACAGGATTCGAACCCACGTTCTCCGAGTCGAGAGTCCGAAGCTCTTCCCACTGTGCTAATACGCTCCACTTAAGATTCATAATTCTTTTGGAATGTTTCATCACATTTCAATAATTTGTAAGCTGACATTATTCATATCTTATTTTGTTACATATGCTGATGTAACTACAAACATAACAGACATGGAAACATTGTCCTTGATCTGCTCCTTCTTTAATACACCAACAACATTCGTTCACAATGAAACATGTACCTCTGACAGTCTTTTCCCCAGGTTCTTTGCTGCATGCCAAATGTCCCACTGATGAAGGATCTGTGGGTACTCATCTCCTAAAATATAATAACTTATTTAGTATGTATGCTTTGCAGCCATACCAGCCAAAATGTATCGATCATTTGTCTTTACACACAAGCAACACACAAAACGTGTACACATCATGCATTATGTTTTTTCGAAGCTTGGATGAATGTGTAGGACTTAAAATGCACATACAATTTTTATTTTCATTTATACACATTATCATGTTGTGTACACTAGTCATGAGCATGCTCATCAATTACAAAGTTGAATATCTTGTCAAATAGTTGGATAAAGCATATTCACCAGAAGAACATAATTGAAAACGTACATAAATTTGTAAGCCTAACGTTACAATTGATGTTTACTGTTTTTTTGTGAGAGTCCACTTTCTGTACAACTAAGATAACTCACGAAGGAAGGCAGCAATCTGTGTGTGTGCATCGGTGACAAGCTCTGCAATCTGCAGAGTGCCTGACAGCAGGGTGAGGCTCCTCTCAAGTGCCACCTTCTCCATGTTGGGGGATTTAAGGTTGACTTCCCTCTTGTCGACCACTACTGTTGACACAATACTGCCTGACTCGCAGTCCATCAGTGTATATGAGCAGTATTGTGCGCTGTGACCTGGGCTGTCATTTCGTCCATCTCCTAAAGAAAATGTATCACACAGTTGTTAACTATACACTGTAACTGAAACATATCATATGGGTTGTTTACCATCTTACGAACAGTCAAGGGGTACTAGTTTTCTATTGTTAAAAATAACTCCTGTATATTCTGTAATAGTAATATCGACAATTACTACTTAACGTAATTACATTATGTGAAATTAGTGATTAGAATTTATGTGATATAAATTGTTTAACATATACTATGTTTATAAATTAGATAATACAAATGTGCCTTAGATGAATATGCCATAATATAAATATGTATGAAAAATAAGTCCAGGTACAGGTTATCAACATAGGTACATATTAATGTGACCATTTACCTGCGAGGATGAGTGCTTTGCCCTGCAGTTGCTGAATGGTTGTGGTCCTGAGCTTCTCCCAGTACTCCATCACAGCAGGCACGATGTAGAGTGACTGTATCCTGTCGAACTGTGCCGGGCTCACTATCCCCAGGCACATGAAGCGGAAGAGTAGCGCCACTTTTGTGTAATTGTTTCCTGACAACAAAATGTTTGTTGCCAGGAGAAAATCACCAGCTATACTCCCCGCTTGCGAAGCCGAGGTTGTGAGGCCCACTTACGACCCTTGTGTCCCTTTGGGCAGGTCTGAAAGCATAATTCTGTATGAGATGATTATGCATAAGTTAGGTTAATTATGTGAGGCACTTGTTGATTAATGTTGACGTTTTGTACAGCCAATGTGAATATGAATATAATTTGCATCATGTGTACTTTTAATGATATATAACTGAATGAGGAAATATATACACCCTGTATATGCAAGTTTTTACTAATAAAGATGTTTATATGGCAGCAGTAAGGGATCATTTAACAACATTGATATCCAATATCAGACCAAATTAATTTCATCTGGCATCAACCCCCATCCCTCCCCCAAACGAAAATTATTTTGTATGATATCAGACATAAACATTTTGTGATGATCCATAAGGGAACTGCACTGCAAACAGATTGGTACGAGTAACTGTCATACCAAATTTCACAACTACACAAATGAACAGAGCAGATTAATATAAACAATTAAATTAATTAACAAACAGGATTATGGCATGAACTGAGTGATTAACCTACAATTATTGTTTGTTTAACAGGGTGTTTCTGAAGGGGAAAAGATGCTGCCCGTTGCCATGTTTGGGTACTAGCATAGTCATGGTTTTCAGAGAATGAGGATGTACTATGTGTAGGGATGGTAAGGTGGTATTCTTTCAGAAATAACAACGTATTTAAAAAATAGTTCAACATTTAAATATTCCAGGAAAATTTCATTTTATAACCAAATAAATTTATTTTCCCCAGTGCATATTTAGAAACTACTCAGACGTACTCATAATGTACTCATAAAATCGGAGTACAATGAGTATAAGTACGAATCCATGACCCATAATTTTTATGAGTATGAGTACTTCAAAAATATACTCGAGTACCGAGTACTTCTGCCCCAAATCTGAACTGTTCTCACCCAGACAAGTACAGCAGTACTTCCAACGTGCTTCAGATTCAAGTCATATGACTGTCTGCATCCTTTGACTTTGCAAAGTTTTTCTACCTAGACCAATAAACAAATTTATAAGTGTGAGAAGTAATTTATAGAGAGTAGTACACAGGCATAAGATTTCTGTGAATATTTGAGGAGGGGCTGAGGCTCATCACAAACCTCCAATTGCATCCCCATGCAGGCTTGGCAAAACACAACATGGGGGCTCTTCAAGAAACCCCCAACTGCACCCCCATGGTTCACAGAAAAAAAAACAATCTAAGGTTCTCTAAGAGTGTCAAAGTCCACCCTCATAAAGATCAACAAAATGAGGGGCACATTCCAAAGGTTTATGGAGGAACATGTCCTACAGGCCCTCCTGGATGTGCCCATGACTTCTCCAGTTGTGAAAAAGTATGATAACATGTAATGACACCAAAGTTCAAACTGATTTCTCTATTATATATATATATATAATATACAGGGTTGGGTTCAATTACATTGATCAATTACAGTTAGTACTGTTACAATTATTTTGCATTTCAAATACAATTACCGTCCCAAAATATATTCAATTATCATTGTCAATTACAATAGATTGGTGGCATTATATCATTACCACACAATTGGCTTCTCAGCACCTTGCTGCCTTCAAGCTTACTAGAAAGTAATTCCACAGTGAAAGGATAGTGTTAGTGCACAGCCTTATTTAAATAAATTACAATTACTGCAGCTAGCCCATGTAGCACTGGACCACAGGCCTATCATTTGTTCTTGGCCTCCTACTTGACACTTGTCAACTGCTGAAGCCTGCTACTGTTAGAGCTAGTGCTTCAATGGGTCAGCTCTATATGCCCTCCCCAATGGAAGAGAAGCCATGTTTTATCTTTCTATCAGTGCTTCCAATGTGCCAAGTCAATAAGGCAAATAAAGACTAGTTGGCACTGTGCCTCTCCATGGGTGACTGATTGCTTGGACAGACACTGCTAAATGCTTTATGCAACAGGACTGTGGCAGAACAGGCAGACAGCTGTTATCTGCCCATGTTCACCAGAAAGAGTCACTGTCTGACTATAACACCCCAAAAATGTGGAGTATGAGAGAGAAAGTGATTTCAGAGGGAAACAGACTTAGTTTCCATAATGAAATAAAAAACAGTTCTGGGAGTTTTACCCACAATTGGAGAAATTATGGGGATGTCATTGAATTGCAATTACGGCACACACACAAAATCAGTTACAATTACGATACTTTAAAATATTTCAATTACACCATAATTGTAATTAATTACACAATTACGAATTACAATTGACCCCAAACCCGATAATATATATATTCATAAAAAATATAGAAACAAGTCTCCATCATTTTTAAACTACCCCCCCTTGATGCACATGTTTTTTTTCTACGGATTGGCATGAAGTTATTATTGTTAGTTATACTTATGCCACCAGTATGTTTCATGATTATCAAAGAAAAGTGTTTCATGATTATCAAAGAAAAGTGTATACCTTCATTGCTGCAAGTTCCAGTAGACATTCTTCATAAACAATGAAGCAGGGTTTCCCTGTGATGTCTTTTGCTGTTGTCACCATCGTTGTTTCTTCTTCTCCTGGACTGGAGGTATCACTGACCGTCTCTTCCAAATCGTGCACTAAATCACATTTGGTGACGCTCTCTAAACCGGCAATGTCGATGCGACATCGACATTTAAAAAGCAAAGCAGTGAGTATTGCTTTGAAATCAATACATCAAACATGACATCATATAATATTTCCTCTGCAATAATGTACAATTAATTAGTGCGTACATATGTGTAGCAGACAAACATATCAACTAAAAAGCTGGTTAACGGAATATCTACAAACTTGCTATAAATGTTGTCCATTAGTGGTTTAATAAAAAATGTACTGTACCATATGTAATGACAGAAAGAAACACCTTTTGTAACACATTTTAATGAAGAATATTAATTAAAGTACTATGAAAACAAAACTAATATGTTATCATAACAGCACTTGCATGCATGTTCCTGTAATTTCAGGAGAAAATGTGCTGGTCTGGTGGATTGACATTTAAAAAATGCTAACCAGAAGAAAAGGTTGTCGGTGGTGAACTACCACAAAAGTAACCATTTGTTACTGTACATGAAACATATATATATATATACATATATAAAATTTTACATAATATAAATATTTACTGATGTATCTCTCGTAGTGTGTCATCTCCAAACTGATAC
Organism: Escarpia spicata; assembly: GCA_963995525.1. Lineage (NCBI taxonomy): Eukaryota > Metazoa > Annelida > Polychaeta > Sabellida > Siboglinidae > Escarpia > Escarpia spicata. The sequence goes on along the minus strand of OZ023205.1, from coordinate 71,760,178 downwards.
GATGTATCACCAGGATCCACAGCTTCCAATCCCATTGGGTCGTCTTCATATGGGATACTGCAACAAAGTGTACTGATTAACTATTGTTAGCAACATAGCAACACTTGTGAGGCAGCTCCCAACGACATTATATCATATGTCTTACTAAGTCTCCCCAACCTTACGTATTATTAAAATCATTCCACACATTGTATTGTTTAAACAGGTCAAATTTAGTTTTTAATTTTGATTTCTGAACACACAATAAAATATACATTCAAAAATACAAATCAGTAACTGAACATAAGCATCTTGTGCTGTGCGACCCAGCAGGTGATTAGTGAGATAAAATGTCATGTGAAGTAACATTAAAGCAGTTGCAGGCTTTAGTAGATATGTGCCCCAGCATAAACATAATTATTGTGAAAGGACAATCACTGAGGCTTGGCTATATTGTGCCACATTTATTTACTTGCATTGTATATACATGTTTATGTTTGCAATACAAAAATTCCAAATGAAATAAAAAGAAAATTAAGTTGACAAAATTAACTGCAAATGAAATGTGTTATGTAGTTGACAGTTTTACAAAGATGGAATAATTGTACAGAAATTAGACTGGTCAAACCAGAACATAACAGTACATTAATACCATTACGTAAACTTACATTGGTTGTAATGGTTCAGAGCTACACCCAGCCTCAGGAAGAGACTGAATACCTGACAGTGAGCTGGTTTTACTGTGACCACTGATACTCGATAGAGCCAATGCAGCGGTTGTTGTCTGTGATGGCTGGATTGGTGTTGACGTCGTTTGCATATTTGTGATGAAACTGTCAAGTGAAGGCATAAAGTGGAATGGCCTAAATTGGTTAATTTTGACATTTTTAATAGTACTACTACACATAAATAGTATAACATCAAAATAATATCCAGGCTATTTAAATACCTTTCAGAAAGAATAAAATAAATTTTCCTCCTATGTTCATGCACCCGGTGTACTTGTTTTCTTGCTCACTATCAAACTAAGGTTAGCATAGAGGCCTAAAAGATCTCTCTCAATGTGTATACATATTCCACACTTTTCAGAGATGTAACTTATAAACTGTTCTTTCTATACATACTACATGCAGTTTTGGGCGCTTACCCCCTGGTAATATGTACACTATTACGGTCACAATATATGTATAAATGTTTAGAATTCTCTAAAAAAATCCTAAATTATTACTACTCTTTTAAATTTACGTAATACAAGATTATTAAATTTATATTTTATTACAATCAGCATTCAATGTTGTACATCACACATGGAAAAACAGTAAAGAAGTGTTATTTTTTATTCTATATTGCTGAAGGCAAGTAAAGATATATTTATATCATACAAAACATGGTAGTCAAACTCATAGTATCACTACTATTGTGTAGACATGGGTAAAGGTCAATTGGTAGCTGTTAAAGCCTTGCGCGGGCTGGAAATCTGAGCCCGCACCCGCCCCGCAACTATGTCGTTTGACCCGCAACCCGCCCCGCATATTACAACTCAGCCCGCCCCGCATATTTTGCCACATCCTGGCCCGCTGCCCGCCCCACAGTAACTTGGCCCGCAACACGCCCCGCAGTAATTAGTCAAAAGTCAGCCCGCACCCGCCCCGCAGCCCACAACAGATGACATGGAATCATTAAAAATATATCATCTTTATTAATCGTTGTTGTTTACAATATTAATAAATGACCGGTGATGGGTGACAACCATGTTGTACTTGGAATTCCATCTTTAAGACAAATAGAACCCTTGTCATTATAATGTAAATACCTGAAGATGATAAGCAGACCTGGGACAAAGTAAAGGTACGAGTACAATTTTAACGTATTTTAAAATTATTAATTAATTAGTTGATATAACTCAGCACAAGTGAATATGCAATGGTAGTTGATCATTTTTTTATGAAGAACAATGAAATTTACACCGCTGGCATTAATTTCAGTGGCATCCTATGATCTTATAATCTATTTGCCATTGTACTGCATAAACATGAGTTGTTCAAAGGTTGAGTCTGGTGCACAAAGGCAGTGTTGCAATTTGCAGATATTAGAAGTTGCAATTTATATTTTCAAAATCCCCTCTGGACCAGGCTACTGGCACCGGATTATACTAGTGTAGAAGGCAGTTTGACTTGAGCCATCTTACTTCTACAGAGGCAGACTGACAGTTCTTGTCCTTAGCAGTTAGCACTGTCAGCAGTGCCAAGTGGCATGGTCTCCAGTCTCCACACATCAAAGGCATTTCCTGTCTAATTGGTGGGGTAACTGCTCTTTATGGACATCCTGGTGGCTTAATTACACAAACAGATTGATGGCCTGAACTGATACTTCCACCTGGAAGAAGCCACTAATCACACCTGACTGAAGTGGAAGGCAGGCCAGCACATGTTAACATAACACTGTTTAAACACAAACAAAAGGGCAATCAGGTAATCCCCAATTAACTAGCTCAAAGAATGTCCCACCTTTGAGTAACTGGTGACCATTAATGAGTTACAAAAATCAGCCTGCAGTAACCCGCATGTAGAAATTACTAGCCCGCAGACCGCCCCGCACAAATTGAAACTTAACCCGCACCGCAACAACAACAAAAATCAAGCCCGAAAACCCGCCCCACGCAGGGCTTTAGACTAGCTGTGTTTTACTGGGTATTATGTGATTCCTGAGGTGATTGTCACTGATCTGCTGTCAGTAAATGTAACTTGCTTTGCTGATCAAAGTGCACACTACAAGCAGCCAGTGACTCAACTGACATCCAATAAAGCAAGTACTTATAGTTAGATCCAGGCAATTATGTTTTCAGTCGGAAAGGTCCAACCAGTGTCAGTCAGTAATTGAGCTTAGTAAAATGTGAATGTCTGGTGGGTGCTACTGCAAATTAAAACTAAAATGTTCAAATTAATTACAATTACACCACCAAGTTTTTTATTATGATTATATTTAGTCTATGCATAAAATAAAGTGACCAAATAAAATGATTATCAATGATATTACATCAAATTGAAGAACATGTTCTTAATTTGATCAAAATATAAATTGTAAACATATAACTTGATCATTGAAATATATCATGATTTATTGTAATTTCATTAATTTTATTCCAAAGTTAATTGTCCCATGCCTGCTAGCATGTCGCTGTCACGTACGTCCCTGCTAGGTGAGGTAGGCCGCCTATAGTATAGGCATAGCCATACATACATAGCCTCATACTCATGCCCATACCATGGGCCCGCAGGTATGGGCCTGCACCGATGTGGGCGATAATACTATATTAATAATAATTGGCTATATCAACTCGACGACTACCTTTCGTTGGTTAAAAGTAGAAAACCAATTTGACTCAAGCAACATAATCTCCATATACCCTCATACGCCCAAATACGTGTTACTGATGCTGATAAATTAAACATTACTAACCTGTCCAGAAGAACCTTGGCGAATGCTGAATCACTTTTCACGCCAGCCGTTTCTTTCGTTTGGTTCCACAAATCCATGACCTTTCCAATATACACCTTTGTACGCGGATACGCTCTTTGCCTTTCCGCTCTCACCCTCTTTTTAGCCGAGTCGGTGACATATATCCGTGGGCGTCCCTTCATTGCAGATAAAACTATCGAGCTACGACTTGTATACGAAAAATGGATGGCGACTCGTAAATACGCAATGCTGAATGAATCCAGGCACCGCACGGTGGGGTCAAAGGCCGATGTCGCCGCATATTCCCGTTCACGTGACTATTACACGAGAATTCTATCTCAGACCACATCCAAGTTCAGATATGTGTCTTGATATTCGGTTAGGACTGACCGAAAATCATTTTATTGTTTGTCTGTTAATTTCACTAAAACGAAGTAAAGCATACGTACAAATGAACCAGTGTATCAATAATGAATACCTGATACGATTACGTTTCGTGAAATTAGTCTGACACGTCAGGAGCAATAAATTGAAGTGATTGTGCACCTTTAAGTTTAAGGTACGGCCTGAAACACCAGCTCGCAGAGATACGCGCCATGCTAACTCCAAGTGGCTTTTACTCCAATGACGTACCCAACATCTGATGAGTTGGTTGCTTTGTGACACACAAATGACAATGTTTGAGCGCGCATAGAGACTTGAGTTTGCAATCAACAGACTTCATAAAGATTATTTGGCACATTACTTGATACGAGCGTTGAGTTTACGTATGCCACGTTAGAAAAAAAGTGAAAAAATAATTTCATTTAGTCTTTAAGTTGTACACACGTCCACTTCCCGATGCACGGCGCACGTATACAACTCTTGTTTGACTTGATCTTTTCACTAAACGACACTTTTGTTGGCAACTGACATAGCAATTAAAGCAATCTACAAGATGACCACATTTTCTTTTCTTTATTTCAGTTCGACACAAAACAGGAATGAATCTCAAACGTATTACACGGCTGACTTCCAGGCTGATTATTGCCTTCATACTGCTTCCGGTCGTCACCAGTTTCAGCCAATCACTGGACGGGAAAAAGTTTGCCGCGGTGATTAAAGCTCTGGCCTCTAATGGATTGGGCGTAAACGAATATCAGGTACAAACAGCCTGGCATGCATGCACCAACGTCTAGTCGCCAACTGATCGTAGGCCGACGAATAGTCCATGAGACGACATCATTTGTTCTCTCGGTGGTACAGAAGACCACCACTACGGTGTGCGACTCATGGCCTATTAGCATCCCGACAAGCTGTCGCTGACAAGTTCCTGTAGACTGTAGTTCTTACCTTAACTTAAGTTCTTACCTTAGGCTTAAGAACGGTCAATAATTGCCCAAGTTGAGCACTGAGACCGTCTCAAGGTTAGTTTTCTGTAGTGGTATTCCATTGTCTATTGATTTTGCTGCTATTGTTGTTGCTGTTGGCGTTATTGCTATTTTTTCTCTTTATCTTGTCTTTTCCGGTTTGCCTAGTCTCGAGTCTAGGCTCGATTGTGTGCGTGCGTGCATGCATGCGTGCGTGTGTATGTGTTAGTATGTGAAGTTGTAGTTGTAGAGGTCTGGATGGTCTCTCCAGTCTCTTTGGAGGCGGGACTTCAGCTGATTGACTGTCTGTGCTTGGACTGTGTCTTCTGATAGTGCATTCCAGGATCTTACTACACGGGTGGAAAGGAAAGAATGTCTGGTTCCTGCTGATGTCTGTGTAACTAGTTTTTCTGTGTGACCTCTTGTGGTTCCAGTGGCTTTTAGGTACATCTGTTTTTGTGGACAGAGTTGGCATTTACAGTCCTGGTCGATTTGGTCGAGTCCCTTGATAATTTTGAAAGTTTGAATGATGTCGGCTCTTTGTCTTCTGTAGTGCAGTGTGGGGAGTTTCAGTTCTTTCAATCTGCTGCCGTAGGGTAGTCCTTTTGTTTCTGGCACTAGTCGTGTTGCACGCCGTTGGACTTGTTCGATGAGGTCTTGATCTTTCTTTAGGTGAGGGAACCAGACACAGGATGCGTATTCCAGGTGTGGTCTGACCATAGCCTTATATAGTAGTAGGAATGTCTCCTTGTTGAGATGCCGGAATGTTCTGGCTAGACACCCCAGAACTCGATTGGCCTTTTTGACACTATTTTCGATGTGGTCGGAAAACTTGAGTTGTATGTTGATGGTGACTTCGAGGTCTTTTTCTGAGGTCACTGCATCAAGCTTGTGACTGCATTCACTGTCCATTCTCAGGTGGTATTTTTTTCGTGGGTTTGAATGTCCGAGGTGTAGAACGTGACATTTGTCAGGATGTAATTTCATTTGCATCGTATCCGACCAGTCTTGTAGTTTTGTCAGGTCTTCTTGTAGAGAGTTTGAGGAGTTGATGTCGTCTGTCAATGCTGCATAGAGCTTGGTGTCATCTGCAAACATAGAGGTCAGATTGTCCATGCGTCCTGGGATATCGCTGACAAGCATTGTGAATAGTATTGGTCCCAGGACTGACCCCTGAGGAACTCCGCTAAGTACACTACTCCAGTCCGATTGTTCTCCATGTACTGATACCTTTTGTCTCCGGTCACACAGGAATGCTTTTATCCATCCTAAGGCTTTGTCTTTGATTCCTAGGCTTTCCAACTGTTTGAGAAGGCGCTGGTGTGGGACGGTGTCAAAAGCCTTTGCATAATCAAGGTAGATTACGTCAACAGGTATGTTGTGTGTCAAAGCCTCAGTCCAGACATTCAGCGCTTCCAACAAGTTTGTGGTTGTACTTTTTCCGGCAGTGAAGCCATGCTGTTGCTCACATTCAAGGTGATTTATTTTGATGTGTTGTATGAGCTGTTCAACAATTACTCTCTCTAGAGTCTTGCAGATGATTGACGTCAGAGACACCGGTCTGTAATTTGCTGGGTTTCTCTTCTCAGATTTCTTGTATATGGGACAAATGATAGCATCTTTCCATTGTCTTGGCAGGATTGATGTGTTGATGCTTGAGTTAAAGATTATGTTGAGAGGCACACATAATTGTTCTGCCATCTCCTTCAGGATTCTTGGGCTGACGCCATCAATGCCTGGTGATTTGTCAGTCTTCAGTTGAAGAAGGCACTTCTTAACCAGTTCTTCGGTGACTGTGAATGTTGTGAGTGCTTCAGTAGTCAGGTTCTTTGGTGTGACATGCGGGACATTGGAAGTGTCTTCTTCTGTGAATGATTTGAAGAAATGTTGGTTTAGTACTTCAGCCGCCTCTTGGTCGCTTTGCGTAAGTGTTCCGTCCTGCTTGAACAATTGGCCTATGCCACCCCTTGTGTTTGTTCTGTTTCTGATGTATTTCCAGATTCCTTTATTGTTCGTCCTACATTCCCTGGCTAGTTTATGTTCAAACTGTCTACGTGCTCTTCTGATTGCATGTTGAGCTGTGTTCCTGTATCTGATGTAGGCCTGGTAGTCTTCCCCTTCCTTTGTATTTAGGTATCTGATCCACGAGCTGTGACAGACGAACAGTATTATTATGTAGCCTAATGGTTCAATATACAGTATAAAGTATTATTATGTAGCCTAATGGTTCAATATACAGTATAAAGTATTATTATGTAGCCTAATGGTTCAATATACAGAATAAAGTATTATTATGTAGCCTAATGGTTCAATATATAAAGCCGATTTTTGCTCGACAGATCCGTGACATAGTTTACAACAACATATTATCATCTTCACAAATTCACACTAACCTAAATGAAACAACATGCATTTGATATTTTAGTCTGTCCCATATATTTGATTCGATTTTGATAACAACATGAAGGAAATACATATTCTGGTTAGTTTAGATCGTTGTATCGGTGTTCATAGAGGTAGAACGCGACTGAATACGAATCTTTGTCCTCTAGTCTAAGTGGTTCAAAAGTTACAGATGATTAACTACGGATTGTCGCAGCCTCGGAAGTTATCTTGACGTCTGCGGCAAGCTCAATGTAGGTTGAAACGTTTGAAGAATAGCATCTAGATAGTAGCTAGCCCAACGTTAAAACCGCACTGTTTAGTAATACATATTTGTTTCAGTTGTATCACTTTCGTGTTACAGGAATACGTAGATTTGGAAGTAAGACACGAGAAAAATGATTTGAATGGACGCAGCGTCGTAGAATCAGTAAGTTGGAGATTGGGAACGTTCCGATGTTGTATGTTGCGTGTGCATGCCGTACATATGCACTATTCATGCCGTACATATGCACTATGTATGCCGTACATATGCACTATGTACGCAAGAATAGTGTACGTTTGCTCCCTCGTTAACAAGTTGTTTATTAGGATTGATAATTACGAAGTTTTAATTTAGCCACCCTTAACATGTGTAATATATCAAAGCTTTCTTTTGTTGAAATACGCTCTCTCTCTCTCTCTCTCTCTCTCTCTCTCTCTCTCTATCTCCCTCCCTCCCTCCCTCCCTCCCTCCCTCCCTCCCTCCCTCCCTCCCTCCCTCCCTCCCTCCCTCCCTCCCTCCCTCCCTCTCTCTCTCTCTCTCTCTCTCTCTCTCTCTATATATATATATAATCAGTGGTGATTATATCACTTTAAATTATGACAATGGCACACTGCTAAAGTTGCACGTACTTATGACAACTCAAACACGCTCGAAAATATTGCAGTAGACCGTGGGAAAGCGCTCTCGGTTGCAGCTTGCTCGCCACCTAGTGAGGACCCTCGACGTGTTGCAGGTGGCGTCGAGTCTGAGTGCGAAGTTCATGGAGTGGACGAAGGCCGTGGAGAGACTGAGAGACGTCCTAGAGCGAGGCTACGTCGACATGACGGCCAGACCATCTCTACCGGAGTGCTGCACGGCGCCGCTCAAAGAGAAAGACGTCAGATTCAGAAATAAGGCAAGTTAAGGTTGTTTTTATACATCCTGTGTTAACACAAACTTGTGCAAATTTACATCATAGGAAACGTATACTGTCTTACCTTTCTGATTACGCGTGCACGCACGCACACACACATACACACACCACCTTGCGGAGGAAGTGCGTTTGCGAAGTTCAGCATTTTTGCTAGATATTGTAATGAAATCTGCAGACATAAGCAACATTGACGTTTTGCTATGACGATTTAGGTTCGATTATTTTCTAAGACTAAATTGGTTTAAACCTCCCACAACCGTACCCTACACTGATAAACACACTCAGTTTAGCAGACAATATTATATATAACGCCCCCAATCTTGCGTTCTTGACAACCCGGAATATATCAATTATAATATTTGTTCTGCTCCGCAGTAATGAGAACTTGGAACCTATTCCCATGAAATGTCAAATATATCTCCTTTCAATAAACCAGTCCGAGCATTCTGGGCGTACGGCCACGCCTAAACAAACCAAACTGTTACTATACATAGCGGATACTAACCACGCATGTGCAGGTGAACAAAGATGAGATATGTACGACCGGCGAAGGTCTTAAGAAGGAATCTGTCAATTACATCAACCGCGACGAAGTGATGAAGACGATGAAGGAGAATGTTGGAACAGCCCCGAGTCTCAAGTGGCAGTACTTCGCCAGTGAAGAAGGCGTCTTGTTTAATTACCCAACTTTGAAATACTGTAGCGACACGTACGACCCACGCTTCAGGTTTGTTCAAATTGAGCTATTCTACCTATTAAGGCACACACAAACATACATACATACACACATACACACATGCACACATGCACACATGCACACATACACACATACACAAATACAAACGCACCTACACATCTACACACATACACAAATACAAACACACGTACGTACGTACGTACGTACGTACATACATACATACATATGAATGAATGAATGAATGAACGTTTATTTAGAACATTGATAACAATATATATACAAGACAAGACAATCAAACAAGTTTAACTATAATACAAGTGAGAAAATACAATGTTTGAATGTGGTAAATGCGAAGTCATTGACTTTTGTGTAAATTTACCCCTGACATGTATTTATATATAATTATATACCTGTTTGTATACACACATATACATACATATACACACATATATACATACATATATACACATTAACATACATAAGTACATGTATTTTGAGACATCAATATTATATTAATCGAATTTGCTATTCATCTAACCATCTAGCTAAACTAATTGAAAACATGTAATGGAATATGTGCATATTCAAAATTTAAAGTATGTGATAAGTACACATCTTTACACATATTGTAGTTTCCTCAATGGCATGACTATATTTGTGTATGATTTTGTTTAGATTTCCACAACCAGATATTTATCAAATAAAAGATTCTTGCATTTATGGTTAAATTCAGTAATAGTATTAGTAGTTTTTAAATGATCACATAGAGAATTCCATAATTGCACTCCCTTTACACAAAGAGACATTGATCGCATGGTAGAACAGACTCTCTGTCGTTCTAAGTCATGATTAGCTCGCATTGAGGATGCTATTTCCCGTCTAGTAAACAAATACTGAATATTTGACATACATACATACATACATACATATATAGTGTACATACATACATACATATATAGTGTACATACATACATACATATATATATACATACATACATACATACATACATACACACACACACATACATACATACATACATACATACATGATACATACATACATACATACATACATATATACTTATGTACGTACGCCATTCTACGTGGAATGTATTGTAATACACGACATGTCCATAACATGTCGTTCTACGTGGAATCTGTTACAATACATGACATCTTCGCTACGTACTGTTCTACGGGCAATGTATTAAGATACACGACGTGTCCTCTACAGGCCGTTCTACGTGGCGGTGGCGTCGCCGCAGTCCAAAGACCTCGTGTTGGTCGTCGACACGTCTGGGTCGATGAGAACCATTCACCAGGGGCACTCGTTGATGGAGATCGCCATTGAGGCAACGTCGACCGTCGTCGATACTCTCGGACCCAACGACAGGGTGAGCACGTGATGGCTGACCCTGACACAGGATGCATGCGAATATTAAAATACAGATAGTGTTATGTGATAATGATTAAGTTCGAAAGATATGCTTTAAAACGATATATTGCAAACATGATCGATGACTACGTAATGTTAGCCATCAAGGCCCGATCGAGAGAGCCTTGAGGGCACGTGTCCCCTAGTCCTTCGGAATGTGCTCTCGTTTTAGCGAATTTCGGGGGTGGGGGTGGGGGTGCAACTGGAAGTTTTTTGGAGAGCATGAAGGTGGGGCTTTTTGGCAAGCCTCAATGGGTGAACAATTTGAGGTTTTTTGGGGGGCCCCAAAACCCTCTCTTGGTCCACCCTTAGCCATTCATGTGATTTTTGCTCGAAGAAACCGTGGCGTTGCAGTCAGTACTGCGCAGTCACGCCAAAGCAGTGACGATAGGCGTACTCACCGCATTTCTTCGCTTACACTGTAACGCCGATGGAAATTATCAGCTATGGTTCATAATTCATCATGCAATATTTGGTTGTGTTGTAAGTCTGACATTGCCAATCTTTCCAGGTGATCACTTAAGTGTATGTACTACGTGTTGCAGGTAGGTGTCGTGTCGTTCTCGGGGAGCCCTCAGACTCCGCCCGGAACGGCCTCAACGAGTACCTGCTACTCCGACAAACTCGCCATGGCCACGCCCACAAACAAACGTTACCTCATCAAAAGATTCTTGAAGGTGGGAGTTTCCATTTTCTCTGCTCTTGTTTCGGTTATTCGTGGAACCACCATTACTTTGCTTACAACAAGGTATGTATTAATATGGTGAAGATTAGCGTCGGCCAATTCGGATATTTAAACGAAACGTAAAATACATATGTACCCACCATCACCCTATTCGTTGTGTATTGTCTTATCTTGTTATTTTTTTGACTGTGCAATAACATCGATTGCACTTTCGCTATTACTTTTTGTGATACAGTTAAGTTGTTCTTTCCTTTCATTACATGAAAGTACCTGGTAGATAGTGGTATGTATCTTAAAAAATTGATGAGTAATGTGTGTATCAATTTGTTTGATCGCTTTATCTACATGTTACGCGCTACCAGAATCTGAAGGAGGGCGGCGCTACAAACTACGGAGCAGCGCTAAAGAAAGCCTTCCAGTATTTTACCAACACGGCGGACAACAGGACAGCGAGCGGGCAAGAGAGAGGTCAGTTGTCGGGCGGATATTTTGTAGGATTTAATTACAACTTAAATTATGTCCTGAATTTGTGTACACATACGCACGTCAACATGCACGCACACGCACACCCACCCACCCACCCACCCACCCACCCATACACCTACCGACACACACATGCACGCAAACGCACGCACGCATGTAGAAATACAGGCACGCACGCACGCACGCAGCCACTCAGGTACTCTGCCATACATTCCCAAGTTCGTTATAATAATTGTTAATATATTAACGAAAACAGTAATAGTAGTTTATTGATTTTGTATACGCGTATGTTAGTGAATAGTATGTCATGCGGCCGTTGCCAACAATAAACATGTCGTTGTAGAGAAGTTGATCGTATTCCTGACGGATGGAGCGCCGACGGACACTGTAACCAGTATCATGAAGACGCTCAGAGAGGAAAACGCCAAGTTAGGAAACAAAGTCATCATGTTCACGTTCGGCCTCGGAGAAGGTTTGCTAACATATAAGTTTTCTGTAACTGAATATGTTATCGTCGTTACCGATATTGTTGTCGTCATTACTATAACCTCTTCCTCATCATCAGCATCCTCCTTCTCAGTGTTACCGTTAACATCACCTATATCATTAACGCCATCATCAACATCATCATCACCAACATCGACATCCCATTTCTGATCCGTACAAGAAGATGCTCTCGTCACATGCATTGCATTTGGACGCTTCCTAAGAGGGTGATGAAGAGGGAATGGACGAGAGTGTGTCTCTAGAGTACGCCAGCTGGCATGTCAAATTAATAAGGAGATACTACTATTGCAGAAGATCGTAATAAACGATTCTAGTATTGTCTACAATGGAGTATGACGGTCCGTGCACCGGAAGCATCTCCAACTTCCCCGGTGGATCGTGTCGAAAGCGTTGAAGATGCATGTTGCATTGCATTCTTCTTTCAGTATTGCAATTCCTTGTTTTTATTGACACTGGTGAAGTTTTTATGTTTGAACAGGTTACCAAATAACGGTACATTTACGACAAAACGCAACACGTCAAAAAGCCATGCAGGGACAAGTGCAATCTCTTTCTGCTTTATCTCTTGAAGGCGTATGTAATCAGGTGACCACATCCACGCAACCAATATACTAAGCTTTTTAACAAATACTTTCGTCGTCCTCGTGAATGTTGTATACTGTAATCAACGTAGCAATAATTCATGTGTATTTCTGATATAATTCCACGCAGGTACGTCTTGGCAGACGTTGAAAGTTATGGCTGAGCAGACGACGGCTGACGAAAACGCTGGTGAAGTGAAGGTACATTTTTAATTATGCCTCGAAACTACTACTAAAAACTTTAAATAAATATACTGAGTAGATGCCCAAACAAATTACACAAAAACTCGAAAACAGTCGTCAATGAACCCATATTATTAATGTCATTGCTGAATGTGAAATGTGTATAAGATATTATAATAGTCACCCATCGTGACAACAGTGTAAATCTCTTTTTACTGAACATTCTTCAGGATAGTTCGTTTTCAAATCAGAAATTTTCATTTTTTTTATCCAAGATGTTTAATTTACCTGGTAGAGGCTTTCGTCAACGTATCACGTCGACTTCATCCGTACCGATGACGCTGAATGACGAAAGCCTATACCAGGTAAATTAAACATCTTGGATATGAAAAATTAAAGTTTCTGATTTGAAGCGTAAATCTCTATTTTGAAGTAACCAACTAATGGCTGCAAATTCTAACAGCTGTCTGTGCGTATTTATGATGTACAATGTATAGTAGTGTACACACTGAATACAATGTGCAGTGTACACAATGTGTAAAATATTGTCATTATTATTGAAGTGTCTATTTTGGGTCTTTAATTTTTCAGCCGGGTTATTTCCTCGAAGTGAATGAACCGTCAGACCTCAGATCAAAGATGGGGTTATACTACACCTACATCAGTAAAACCGGAAGTCAGCCGAAAGTAATATTCTCCGTTCCGTACAAAGATTATTTCGGACTTGGTGAGCATATTTGTTTTTGGTGATAAGTAAGGTATAGCTGTAAAAGTATCATACGCACAAAGATTAACTTTGCTTGAGAAAAGGAAGGAATAACCAGAACTATTTTTGTCAATCATAACTTCACTTTTCATTACGTGATCCAAGCGTGTATCACAGTTTTTTGTTGCTACTATTTCAAACTCAATTTCCACTGTATGTTTTATTTACATAAATACGTGTTACACTCAAACGGTAGATCTATACAACAATACAGGCTGATGGAATAGTGTGTTTATTGCATTCTTCTAGTATTATTGCATGAGAAGATACGCCTACCGGAATAAGACAGCAAGTAATTGCTCCAAGCAGACAACAAAACAATCTCTGGTGACATATTTCTTGTAGGCGTTCTCATATCCGGTTGCTTGCCTGTGTACCACAACGGTCAACTGAAAGGTGTCGTGTGCATCGACCGGACCGTCAGTGACCTCCTCAGTTACGTCACCTACTTCAACAAGGGTGAACTGAACTACGCGTTCGTCCTCGACGGTGAAGCCCGGGTGTTGACGCACCCACTGCTGCCGCGGCCTCAGACGATTCGTGACGATCCGCTCTTCATTCGACTCACCTCGCTCGAGCGATCATCACAGGCAGTTGATGTCATGACCAGTATGATCAGGTAAGTCATGTAACTAGTCATAAAACTGTCGAACAAACTAAGTAACAAGCAAATAAGGTAATATGTTAATGGCTTTAAGATAAAATATTAATTTGTTTTAAAATGTCTTGTTGACAGGGGTGAGTCTGGCAACATGATCTTCACCTCTGAGCGCGTCGTCTCGCGAGGAAACACGAGACTTGAAGGAGTGCAAACACACAATGTTCAGTCAACATATTTCTGGGCACCGGTGAGTGTAGTGACCGGATTTCACGTTGTCAGTTAATACATCTCTTAATACATTTAATACTTAAGAAGCGTTATGTTGTATTTGTTAATAGTCTTTCTATTTTGTCACTTATCCTCGATGCCATGTAATGCATTTCACGGGTTTCTTCAAACGAAACGTTTTTTAATTACTTTTCCATCACTAGACAACTAGCATGTTATAAAATGTAGAAACAGTCCAGTAAAATAACACCATGTCAGTAAAGTTATTATTCTTCAGAGTGTGTTGTATTAGTTTTATTGATCTACGTTAGGTTGGATAGACTCGATTCTTGTGTACGTTTTGTTAATTTATTTATTTTTGTTAGGTCGGACAGACACGCTTCTCCGTGTGTGTTGTATTAGTGGACAGTGCTAATACTTTCACTGACATCTGGGAATCATCAGACCTGCCTAGGTCATTTATTTACCATCGCCTTGACCTCAGACATCAGCTGAATCAATGCAGTTATTTGAACCGTGTAGCGCTCAAAGGTATGACACAAAGTTGTCAATTCGGGATATTCAGGTGGAGATATAACTTGACATTTGACATATGTTTGCTCAATTTCTAAAGGCAAGTTTATTTTCTAAACGTATTGAATAAAAACATAATTACCAACCATCTAAGTTTGGGTTGTTCTGTTAACATTGTTGTCGCACTCTTGCAGGTATTTGGTTGGCATTGTAAGAAGTGACTTTTGTATTGTACGTAGGTGAATCATGCAACTGGATATTATGTCTGCGTTGTGCATTATTTTTTATTCAGAGAAAACGGCAGTGAAATTTGCTCCGACGGCCTTTATCGACCCATACGAATACCTGGACACGGAAGAGACGGAGACAACGGTAGATCGTTACGAGTTGTACATGACGGGCAAGACAAGTCCCGTAGACACATATTTTAAGGTGAGTTTTTGTGATAATATGAATTGTACGAGTAACTCTGATTGTTTTAAAAATTGTGAAGGTGAACTGTGTCCGTAGTCATATAATGAGGCAGGGTTCATGCCATTTTCTTCCCACATTGCCCTTCGAGGTTGATTTTTCGACACATTATACCATATGCATCCTCTCCGATGCGGCTACTTATAACTATGCATATGTATTCGTCCAATGCACCATGACATCGATGTCGAATAGGCGTACATGAAATAATCGTCGTTTAAACGTCCTTTATTTCGGAAGCAATAGGTATTATCTTATATATTCGTTATATCCAGTGACAGTCAATAAGTACCTTAATATTCCTCACTTCGTTGTGGAGACAAAGTCTGCATAGTTATTCACGTTAACGGTATCTTTGTAATATTAAACATATTGATATTGTTCTTTTTGCCCGTGACGGTTAATGTTAAATATATTCATACTGTTCACAGGAAGGAGTACGAGAATCGGTAGCTACAACGTTTCAATTGGAATACATATTGGATACGCGTCTAGCTCGCTACGCCATCTGGCGGTACATTGGAACCGAAGCTGGCGTCTTCCGCAAATATCCTGGCACTCGAATGGTGAAAGAATTCGACCACACCCAACGACCATGGTACGTAAGTCTAGGTTCCATTCATCACAACCAGCGACCATGTTAAGTAAGCCTAGTTTTGATTGATCAAACAAACGACTATGTTATGAAAGCCAAATTCTTCCATTGGTCACATCCAATTACCTTCGTATGTTTGTTTAGTTACCATTGATTAAACTAACGAGCATAGTACAAAAATTGAGCTTAGCTTCATCAAACTATCATGACATATAATTTGAACCTCCACATCTTTTGCTCTGACATAAAAAGTATTGGCAAGTATACGGAGTTTCCTCGATGTATTAATGGTGTTATTATTCATCCGTCTCATATGTCAATCTTCAATGCCACCATTGAAAGTGTATTGCAAAACGGGCCAGATGTATGGCCCTTAACACAAAAACTATGAAGAAAACTCTACGGGAGTTACGCCAGAATTCCAAGAAATGTTTAGATGTCCACTGGCGCAACAAGCTGACAAACTAAGAACTCTATGGGGATTCAGACACACAAACAAGATTCGCATAAAACAGGTTCAGTTAGATAATCCTTGTTATTTTCATATAGAAGAACCTGTGTTAAGATTTGTATATATTCAATGCAACAATGACAGAGAGAAACAGAGTAAAATATATTACAAAAAACATCCATTATG
The DNA here is from genome assembly GCA_963995525.1 of Escarpia spicata. NCBI lineage: Eukaryota > Metazoa > Annelida > Polychaeta > Sabellida > Siboglinidae > Escarpia > Escarpia spicata. The sequence goes on along the minus strand of OZ023205.1, from coordinate 71,743,449 downwards.
TTGTTATGTAAAAACGTGATGTCCATCATACGGTTGGACTCCCGATAAGTCAAAAGGCTTCCTTGTCCACCTACCCTCTAGAGTTAATTCTCTGGGTGGCAATCTTGTTAAATCTTGTTAAATGTTCTCGTGAATGTGCATGTGTTCTAGGTACAAACGAGGCCTCAGCTTGAAGGGGCTGGTCACGTTTTCTACACCCTACACGGACGCTTCGGGATCTGGCACTATCCTCACGCTCAGTCAGTCCATTTATCAAGGCCGGTAAGCAACGTTGAGTCGACCTACGCGTTCTACTGTACAAACAGAAAGGTGGATTGTGTTAATATGCACGAACTGCAAAATTCACTCGTACACCGGAGCGTTCTTGACAAGGATAATAAAACATTTCTCATTTTATTGTAACGGCTATATTTGCAGAGAGACAATAAGAAAGTAACATATACGGTAATATCAAGTTTTAACACGATTGCCACCTAGAGCGAAATCACAGAGATAGTAAGTGAACAAGGAAGCATTTGCTTTCTCATGGTGCGTGCAGTCAGTCATGGTGTATTTATTTGCACAGCACCACCGGGCAGCACAATAACAGCGACCCAGTGACTGCCGTGATGGGCATGGACTTCACACTGCCCTACCTCTACTACCGAATGCTCGCCACCTATCCCGCCTGTTCAGCGCCAGAACACAGGTCAGTCTGTCACGCCAGAAACGTCCCATGTCCTCTATACGCGAGGGTTGTCACCCATGTACTCACGCACGAACTCACACAAGGCACATCACTTATATCGGTGGCAGAACTAGATAATTGCCTGAACGCCATGGGTGGATTCCACACTCATCTTGAAGTTGTCGTTTCTTCTCGGTGAGCGTCTTTAAACTCGCAGTGAGAACATATAATATAATGGAATGTCTGAAATAACCTCGTAGCTCTCTTGCGTATCGATCCGTTTGTTGGCGATTTTAATACCGATTATCGAATCCTGAGATTGATTAACCTATTGTATTGATGCGCCTGTGAGCTTGGTTTCCGAGGATTTATTTCGCAAAAGAAGTGACTTTATTATTATTACTATGTAGGTATGCATGCGGACACGTAGGTATTCTGAGTTGGTAGTAAATGTACAAAACACCATTACATTGCCATATACGTCAAAGGTGATTGGACATCTCCTTTTTACAGTGTTTTACAAAATATGTTGCTCTATTCATCATGTTCATAGGCGCATAAATATTAAATGCATACTGAATAAGACTGATGTGCTGTATAGACGAACTACTCTTAAATTTGCAGGTGTTTCCTGGTCGACAGCAGTGGCTTCATTGTTCTTCACAAAGACTTCGTTAAAGACAGTTCATCGACCGAGTCGCTGAGTGATTCAATGGTTCACATCAGCACAAAAGAGACGCTGATCGCGCGAGATCTGGTGGCGAGAAACGTCATGAAGAAGGCAGCTTGTGTCAGCGTTCAAGAGTTTAGCAATCAGTACTTCTGGAGGGCGAGTGCACGTTTCGTTGCAATACAATAAGATAATGTTATAATAATAGGCGGCAATAACATACGTCTTAACAAGAGAATGGTTTATGGCTGGAAGGTGGGAGGGATGGAGGGAGAGAGAGGTTGGTATGTTGAAAGGGAGGAATTGGGGAAGGAAGGAGACAGAGGATAGGGTGGAATAAAGAAGATAGGATGGAGAAAGAGAAAGTGGAGGGTGGAATGGATGGAGTCGGGAGAAAGTGAAGAAGGGAGAGATGGTGCGGAGGGAGGGACAGAGAGAAGGAGAGAGAACGGGGGGGGGGGATAGAAGGAGGACTGGGGAGAGATGGGAGAGTGAATGAAGGAAGGAGAGAGAGAGAATACCACATTTGATTTTTTCGATTCTGTTCTGATATACAGCACCGACGACAGAGACAAATGAAATTATGTGACGATTCTACGTGTTTACAGATATCTCTGCAGAGTATCCACGACGGTCACGTATCTTCATCCTCGTATGCGTTAACCGCGGTACCCGGAAGTAACATATTCGTAGTCATAGCAACAGGTTCGTCTTCCGGCCCTCCGCGTGACTGCCGGTGGTGTGACGGGGTGAGAATAATTCAGCTTTAATTTTTTTCAAATATTACCAAAAGAACACTGTAAATATTTGACCAAATTCGAATACGGAACTAGTGATAGTTCTAGAAGCGATACTAAACCCTTGTTACGAGATACGTAAAACAGCCGGTAATTGATTATACTGACGAGGTAATCTGACCAATATTAATTATGCAGTGAAATGTTATTTTTCTTCACGACTTGCATCTTCTGGTGGTAAGTAGTATTCGATTCTTGTCAATATGTCATTTTAAAGGGAAACAAAGGGCATTTAATGGATTGTGTTCCTGAAACGGTTATATAAACTAAACATCTGCAACTAAAATTAAAAGATATCACACCAGTATGTTATTACGAAAGCTTCTTGAACTCGCTGCTACCGTATTTCATGTATTATATAGCGCCATATTGCCCAGTAAACCTACGTCATAAGTTCCTCCTTCCTTGGTGTTGGAAAATAATATACTGTTTCACTAACTAAATTTAAACAAAGAAAAGTAATAACCGCAGCTATTTATTACTCTAACATTAAACAAAATTTAATTCGGGAATGCCATAGGTTTTTTATCGCGCGTCTTCTAGTTTTGTGACTTATCAACATGCTTTACACGTCACCCCTTGGCAGACCTGTTCGAACACCATATCGACTTCTCTAGGCAGATTAAAAAACAATGGATATTTGTTCGCTAACTAACCACACCGTCTGTAACCAGATTTACAGCGATGTAAACTGCAGCAACGTGGAGTGGACGAAATTAACCAATCTTAGAAACGGCACAAAAATGGGTTCAAACGCGGATTCTCTCGAATAGGAATCCGTCGTTCTAACCAGTATCGGAATTGCAGCAACATATAATAAATAAATAAAGAAAGAAAGGTAAATTCATATATGGCGCAGTATCCAGTCCTCATGACTGCTAAAAGCGCTTTACTCCTTGGCAAACCTGTTCAATCGAACGTCATCTCGACTTCTCTGGGAAGCAATAATAATGTGTGCTACATGTTTTCCAGAGGAACCACCTGCCTCTCTGCAGTCGGGCACCGTGTCATTGTCCGTGCTATAGTCCGACGGACATATACAAGTATTGCAAGGACACGTTCTCTCTACACGCGTGAGTACAGCTGCAACACTTTGCATGTCGACTAACGTTACCACGGTTATAGCTTGAAACGGAAACATACTTAGCCCATCATTAAAGATTAAGTGAAACGAAATTGTCAATTTCTTTGAAACTTCGTATACGTAATCGTATTGCTCTTGCTAAGTAATGTGCCAAATAGGTGTCACGTAATGTGCCAAATAGGTATCAAGTAATGTGCCAAATAGGTAGTAAGTTGACTACGAACTCGTGTCACTAAGCCCGCTCAAACATAGTAATTTGTATATCACAAAACATCCAGCTCGTGTGATGTTGATGACGTCTCGGGAGCAAATGCCGCCAAGTCACCCAGCCTGGCGCGCGACGGTGTGGGTTGGTGTTTCAGGCTGCATCTGGAATTACAATCACGAGATTTTATATTTTTCTATAACCGTAAAGATTGTAATCTTATTGCCACGTATATCACTAGATAATCACTGAATAATGTTTACTTTGTGTCTTATTGCCGTTTGCACATCGCGAATGCTCAACTTTACATTATATCTACGGCCCTTTACACATTTGTAAGTAAGATTATTATCTTTAGGGTAATATAACACATATTAAGTTGTTCGATTGCAATCTCAAGTACGGCCTGAAACACTAACAAGCATTGATGAGCGCCTGGATAAATCCAAACGGCCCTTACTCCCATGATGTCACCAATGGTCGCTAGGTGTCACCTTATACCCCATCAGCAGCAGTACAGGGTGAAATGGGGTAGAAAACCCCGACTCACCAACAATGGCTATCTGTTACTAGGCTCTGGTGTCGTTTGATCAATATGGATGTATCTAGAGTGACAAAACGTGTGTTTCTATGGATGATGGAAATGGCCGTAAGTGGGAAACGAAATTGGGGCTACGATGTATACCATCGTTATAATGACTTAAATATGCACAATCTTACTAATATAAGAGACCATGTTAATGGAAAGGCTATAATAGAACACACAGATGTTTGCCTGTCTGTATTACAGGAACAGCAATGGCTTCATATTATAAATAGAGAAGAGGGCAGAAATGGTAGTAGAAATAAACTAAGAACTTATAAACAGTACAAAACAATTTTTTTAACTGAGCATTATGTTAAGAAAATTATGCCTAGAAGTAATCAATCAGCACTTGCAAAATTTCGATGTGGCGTGGCACCAATCAAAATTGAAACTGAACGTTTTGAACGAAATTACCCCCCATCTGAAGCTAGGACGTGTTATAATTGCACGAATGAAATAGAAAATGAGTTTCACGTTTTAATGAAATGCCCTTTATATTTTAACGAACGAAAAGAACTAATAGGCTATGTAACAATTAATGATCCAGCTTTTTCCAGTATGAATGATCAAGATAAATTTGTATATCTATTGAGTAATGACGATATAATAAGTAAAACTGCCAGCATCCTCCAAAAAATACTGCACGCAAGATTACACAATACAACAAAATAATAGCACGTGTTTATTAAATTAATACTGTTTTTATTTGTACATTTTAGTTTTTACAAGTCTCTCATAGCACTTTTTGAGTGGTCTTTGTATACAGTGCTAACTTTGAATGTAATATATTTATTTGTTTTGTATTTTAATGCATGTATACGTGGAGTGAGACTAATAAAATACTACTACTACTACTACTACTACTACTACTACTACTACTACTACTAATACTACTACTACTACTACTACTACTACTACTACTACCAAATTGTGCAGAAAATGTACAGAAAAAACGCGATTACAATGGCCATAAAAACGATGACGGAAATGGTTGAAACATAATTGAATAGCGGGACACTATTTCTAGGTTCAGCCCAGTGTGTGGTGTTGGTCATGTCAGGCTGTGGGTTGCAGTGACAGTTGGCCGGTCTGTGGTGTTGATCATTTCACGTTGTGTTTTGTAGTGACGGCTGGTCGGTCTGTAGTTTTGATCATGTCACGTTGTGGTTTGCAGTGACAGTTGGCCGGTCTGTGGTGTTGATCATTTCACGTTGTGTTTTGTAGTGACGGCTGGTCGGTCTGTAGTGTTGATCATGTCACGTTGTGGTTTGCAGTGATGGCTGGCCGGTCTGTGGTGTTGATCATGTCACGTTGTGGTTTGCAGTGGTGGCTGGCCAGTCTGTAGTGTTGATCATGTCACGTTGTGGTTTGCAGTGATGGCTGGCCAGTCTGTAGTGTTGATCATGTCACGTTGTGGTTTGCAGTGATGGCTGGCCGGTCTGTGGTGTTGATCATGTCACGTTGTGGTTTGCAGTGATGGCTGGCCAGTCTGTAGTGATGGTCATGTCACGTTGTGGTTTGCAGTGATGGCTGGCCAGTCTGTAGTGTTGATCATGTCACGTTGTGGTTTGCAGTGATGGCTGGTCGGTCTGTAGTGTTGATCATGTCACGTTGTGGTTTGGAGTGATGGCTGGTCGGTCTGGGGTGTTGATCATGTCACGTTGTGGGTTGCAGTGATGGCTGGCCAGTCTGTAGTGTTGATCATGTCACGTTGTGGTTTGCAGTGATGGCTGGCCAGTCTGTGGTGTTGATCATGTCACGTTGTGGTTTGCAGTGACGGCTGGTCGGTCTGTAGTGTTGATCATGTCACGTTGTGGTTTGCAGTGATGGCTGGTCGGTCTGTAGTGTTGATCATGTCACGTTGTGGTTTGCAGTGACGGCTGGCCAGTCTGTAGTGTTGATCATGTCACGTTGTGGTTTGCAGTGATGGCTGGTCGGTCTGTAGTGTTGATCATGTCAGGCTATGGGTTGCAGTGATGGCTGGTCGGTCTGTGGTGTTGATCATGTCACGTTGTGGGTTGCAGTGATGGCAGGTCGGTCTGTAGTGTTGATCATGTCACGTTGTGGGTTGCAGTGATGGCTGGTCGGTCTGTGGTGTTGATCATGTCACGTTGTGGGTTGCAGTGATGGCTGGTCGGTCTGTGGTGTTGATCATGTCACGTTGTTGTTTGCAGTGACGGCTGGTCGGTCTGTAGTGTTGATCATGTCACGTTGTGGTTTGCAGTGATGGTTGGCCGGTCTGTAGTGTTGATCATGTCACGTTGTGGTTTGCAGTGACGGCTGGTCGGTCTGTAGTGTTGATCATGTCACGCTGTGGTTTGCAGTGATGGTTGGCCGGTGTGTAGTGTTGATCATGTCACGTTGTGGTTTGCAGTGATGGCTGGCCAGTCTGTAGTGATGGTCATGTCACGTTGTGGTTTGCAGTGATGGCTGGCCAGTCTGTAGTGTTGATCATGTCACGTTGTGGTTTGCAGTGATGGCTGGTCGATCTGTAGTCTTGATCATGTCACATTGTGGTTTGGAGTGATGGCTGGTCGGTCTGGAGTGTTGATCATGTCACGTTGTGGGTTGCAGTGATGGCTGGCCAGTCTGTAGTGTTGATCATGTCACGTTGTGGTTTGCAGTGATGGCTGGCCAGTCTGTGGTGTTGATCATGTCACGTTGTGGTTTGCAGTGACGGCTGGTCGGTCTGTAGTGTTGATCATGTCACGTTGTGGTTTGCAGTGATGGCTGGTCGGTCTGTAGTGTTGATCATGTCACGTTGTGGTTTGCAGTGACGGCTGGCCAGTCTGTAGTGTTGATCATGTCACGTTGTGGTTTGCAGTGATGGCTGGTCGGTCTGTAGTGTTGATCATGTCAGGCTATGGGTTGCAGTGATGGCTGGTCGGTCTGTGGTGTTGATCATGTCACGTTGTGGGTTGCAGTGATGGCAGGTCGGTCTGCAGTGTTGATCATGTCACGTTGTGGGTTGCAGTGATGGCTGGTCGGTCTGTGGTGTTGATCATGTCACGTTGTGGGTTGCAGTGATGGCAGGTCGGTCTGCAGTGTTGATCATGTCACGTTGTGGGTTGCAGTGATGGCTGGTCGGTCTGCGGTGTTGATCATGTCACGTTGTAGGTTGCAGTGATGGCTGGTCGGTCTGTGGTGTTGATCATGTCACGTTGTTGTTTGCAGTGACGGCTGGTCGGTCTGTAGTGTTGATCATGTCACGTTGTGGTTTGCAGTGATGGTTGGCCGGTCTGTAGTGTTGATCATGTCACGTTGTGGTTTGCAGTGACGGCTGGTCGGTCTGTAGTGTTGATCATGTCACGTTGTGGTTTGCAGTGATGGTTGGCCGGTCTGTAGTGTTGATCATGTCACGTTGTGGTTTGCAGTGATGGTTGGCCGGTCTGCGTGCCACAATCTGCTGTCGTTCGTCTGGAGGACCTGCGAAGTGAAGAAAACAAAACAATCTCGAAGTTGGCCAACTGCTTCAGCTACTCATGTCACGCTAATGCGAACATGAGGTGAGTGCAAATGTATTCATGCAACGTTTTCCCAGTGCACTTTCGCTTGTTTATGAGGGAGAGAGGGATATATATATATATATATATATATATACATATATATATATAGAGAGAGAGAGAGAGAGAGAGAGAGAGAGACAGACAGACAGACAGACAGACAGACAGAGATAGGGAGAGAGAGACAGAGAGAGAGAGAGAGGGGGGGAGAGAAAGAGAAATAGAGAGAGAGAGAGAGAGAGAGAGAGAGAGAGAGAGAGAGAGAGAGAGAGAGAGAGGGGGGGGAGAGAAAGAGAGATAGAGGGAGAGAGAGAGAGAGAGAGAGAGAGAGAGAGAGAGAGAGAGAGGGGGGGGGAGAGAAAGAGAGATAGAGGGAGAGAGAGAGAGAGAGAGAGAGAGAGAGAGAGAGAGAGAGAGAGAGAGAGAGAGAGAGAGAGAGAGAGCGTGCGTGCGTGCGTGCGTGCGTGCGTGCGTGCGTGCGTGCGTGCGTGCGTGCGTGCGTGCGTGCGTGCGTGCGTGCGTGCGTGCGTGCGTGCGTGCGTGCGTGCGTGCGTGCGTGCTCCTATGCCTGTGTATGTGTGTGGTATTCTGTAAAATTCGATTACTGGATGTTCTCCAAAGTTGTAATCGTTCGGTTTTGAAGTGTACACTTGAATGTCACCAAATGTGGTGTAGTTGGTGAACACGTCGTTGTCTTTCAGCGCGTGTGTCTCGGCCCCTGGCTGTACGTGGTGCACACCACACGGCGTGCCTGGAAAGCTTATCGTGTCAGGCGGGTCAAGGCGGCATCAGCCCTACTGCACCGGGCAGGATCCGTGTGAAGAGATCACTCCACAAGTGCATGGCGAAGGAATCAAGGGTGGAGCAGTTGGAAAGAACCGTTCTACAGACGGACCGGAACCAATAAGTGGAGAAGGAGGTAAAGGGTGCACAGACAATGCTGAATTGTCAACGTCATAGTTTGTCTAATATTCTTCAGTGTGCCATTGACGCAGCATGTGTTTTTGTAGGATTATGGTAGTACTCATAGGCTTAACTAAATAAACACATACAAACGCACGTGCACAAGAAGATAAGCAGAGGCACACGCGAAATGCAAGTACATATACTAAATACATGGGGTATATACCATGGTTTAATAATAAAAAAACACTTATAAACCTGAAAGCTCTTTTGAACTAAACCAATAATATGTTTCAGCAAATTGCACATTAGCAGACAAATGTTTGTTTATTGTAGGTGACGCTAATGCCAATGCCAATTCCAGTGCTAGTGCCAGTGGCAGCAAGGTAAGCGTGATATTACCTGCTGTGTTCGTGCCAATCCTCGTCATTGCCGTAGTCGCTGTCGGTGTCTGGATGTATCGTCGGAAACGCCTCCCTGACCTAACGCCGACGACACAGCCAACGTCTCACTCAAACGGCGGGTTTCAAATGGACGCCAGACCGCCGCCGACAGCACCCCCTCACGACGACGACATGCCTCTACCATACACGGCTGCAACTAGCGGACATTTGTCGTGAAGCACATCAGTGCTATCCCTGACTTTTAACTGAAAAATGTAAAATCACATTAACTTTTGCGGCTATCAACTTCCGTTGTTTTGTTGCGCATGCTCAATAATGGCTCGCCGTCCTCAGTGAGATATATCATTATAGTGTACTCTACTGACTGAATCTCGCGAGACTTTGGTGCACTTGACTATGCACAGGTAATTTGTTTCAATGACTGTGTCTTTAATGTATTATTTACACGGTATTTCACAAATTTGGGCCGCGTCACATGATGTAAAGACAACCTTGCAGTGAAAGAGCACTGAATAAACCCGTCACAAGTGGAACACATATATAAGATATATATGGACAACCTAACTTGGACCTTATTGGTTTGGGTAAGGATAAACCCAAAAGATAGTCCGTGGTGCGATTCGGTTAATATGTATACTCCATCGTGAATCACTTATGAAATAATTATCATCACGAGAGTTGTCACCTACTCTAGCGTGTTTTACAACCTTAACATTAAACAACGACAAGCTACATCTGGGAAAGTTATGATTGACCTCTACCTAATCTTGTTAACGCCTTAGTATAACAAATAAATGCAATGAATCGTTCAGTTTAGGAACTGGAAAGAGAGTAGAAAATATTACCAGTAACTTAAATACATTAGTTCAGGACAGTCGGTAGTCGTGATAAACAATTATATTATAGGTCCATTTACCCGGAATCATCCTCTAAGGCCAGGGGTTGTACTAGTATTAGCAGGAAGTCTTAGCTGGGCGCGGTCTTGATTGTACGAACTAGGTATGCGTACCGCAAATCCAAAGAACAATTTCAGGAAGGAAGCTTGCATTTAGCCCCGCCTGCTCTCCCTATTACTGGTGTCTCCTATTTGAAGATGTCACAGTCCTACACAAGGTGAGTGTTTCATGGGTGTTATAATCCAATTGTAAACCACGTTTCTCGCATTCTAAATGCAAATTAGTGGCCTACATACCTCACATATTTCCATTCTTGTGTCACACATATTACATTAGTAATTTCTACTAAACGATGAACCAAAAAAATTAGTTGTATTTATCGACCACGAAGGCACATACTTTGTGAAAGAAATGTATATTTAGCGGAATACATTGTGTAATATCATATTATGCTGTTCCGCCGAAGATTGTGGAATGTTGTTTTAATAAAGGAAGAGTTTTGTTTCAACTATTTGTCGGTATCATATATTAAGACACACACAAATACGCACGCCTGCACGCCGCACACGCAAGCACACGCACGCACACATACGCATGCAAACACCCCCATACAAATACATACACCCCCATACACATACAAACACCCCCATACACATACATACACTCACATTTTGATGGATGAGGTTTATACGGAACGAGATTATGCTATTGTTTGTTTTAATAAATTGTTGCTACGGTTCGTTTGATTGAGGCGCACCATTTAAGAAACTCCAAAGTTCACATGTCTCCGTGTCAACACTAAATAGTATGTTTTCTCTTCGTAATTTGTGCCATCAGGCTGTCGTCTCACGGTGACAATATGCCCAGAACAACTGTGGCAAGGTGTTACGCTTTTCCTCAAAGCATTTTGACTGACAATCCACGCCTTACGAAAGGTGCGACAATTTGTTGGTAAAGCCTCCACAAAACAAGATGTGTATGACATTAAACATGAACCAATATCTCTTGAATCATATTAATGCATTGTCCGAGTACATTAGATTTTACCAATTATAGATTTGTTATATTAAGTCGTCCGTCCAATGTTATCAAGCAGTCACATATTCTGCTAATAATGCACATCTGTTATAGGTGGCAGTCTCCATATAATTCTATCTGCGTCACTATTCACCATGTAGCAGCACCTGTACAATACATTGAACTCACTGTGGCAGAAGCATAGGCCCACAATTTAACGTTAAAAACCATATATGACAAGGCCGTAGTTCCTTGGATTGATTTGACATTTTAAAAATAAGCAATTCGCGGAACGATGTTATACGTTTCGTTGTTTGACTAGCTGGTTTGCACATATAGCAGTGTGTTCTTGACAGAGGTGCCCATTTATACCTTTGTAAAATGTCGGTTAGAAAATATAAATGGATTCAAAATTTGTAAGTATGTTATTAATTTACGGGATTATGACGATTTAAAATCAGAAACAAAAAAATAACCGTGACGTATCGGTCTGGCAGTAAATTTCGAGGGTAAATATCCACAAAAGAAGAAAAATTGGGAGTTCTGCTGCCAAACCGGTAGACTTGTCACCTACGTATTTATATTTGTAGATATAGTATTGTTTGCTGAATGCACATCATTGCTGTTTCCTCTCTTCTCTATCACTGCAAGTCCTGTGTGATGAGTTGCTATGTATCGTCGATGTTTTGTTTCCTTTCAATCGTCGCTTCACCCCATTACCGTCTCTCGGGGGTACCTTTCGAAAGCTTTCTCCCACTGCTATATTCTCATGTCCGTCCAGTCTCTTTCCGAGCAGTTGCATAAGAGTGACGTAGGCGTCGGAACGTGGTGAATATGGGGGGGGGGAGGCTGACGCTAATCAAAACCACTCAACTGCACACACCATGAAGCTCACCAAAAACCTCCAAATGCACCAGCCTTGCCGAACTATTGGACGATAAGCCTATCTCCAGGTCCACCCAAAATAATTTTGAACACCCCATCAGCCGGCGTTGTGACATAGGATCTTCCTTAGACACTTCGACTGGAATACATCTGGCCATCGGTGGTTACTTTCATTTACTTTCCATGTATAACACATACACACACACACACACACACACACACACACACACACACACACACACACACACACACACACACACACACACACACACACACACACACACACACACACACACACACACACACACACACACACACACACACACACAAACACAAACACACACACACCACACACACATTTATATATATATTTACACAAATCCAAGGGTTAGGCGACTTTCTGACAAAGGTTGGGCAACGGGTGTCGCCTTACCCCTTATATTTCGTGTCGCCCTAATATATGTGGTTCTGCGTTATCATGCATTTCAATAGTATGTCATTTAAAGGTGTTTATTTGTTTGAATAAAACACACACTCTTATGTATGTTGTATGATTATTTAGCAGGGATGTTCTAAAACACAACATACTATCACATAAGTGAATGTGTTTTGTGATATACTGTACATAAAACTTTATGTTGTTTCGTCTGCGGAAAACTGAGTCAGCACAGTGAACACATTTGGTAGTTATCTTGGTCTTGTCATGCGCACTATCTACATGTTAAGCTCTGGCCAATCGGTAGGTTCAAAGTTCGAACTTGTCGTAGGATAGCTGCATCGTAGGCCTACAATTATGTTTCCTAAACAAACTAAAATTACAAATTCACTCACAAATTCGAGCCGCCGGCGCATCGCAAAACGTTCCGCTTACGGTTGTTAGCTCCCCTCTACCGGTTTTACTAACTTCCGTTTTGAAACCATGATCATCATGAACATGTACAATGTTGCACATAGCAAGTTGTCTTCTATCAAGATCTCTCCAGTCCTGAAGGTATGTCCCATTTCAATGCACTCCTGTTCATCTTTGTTGCCTTTAGTATAGGCAAGAAAGCATTTATGAATGACCTGTCAAAACCAATAGTTAGTGACACGTCAGAATGTCCCAACATCATATTCGGGCTGAAAGCAGATATGAAAATCCATCTGGAATTGTGTACCTAGTTTATCACCTCAATGAAATGTGTCTCTCCCAAAATGAAAGTGTGTAAGAACAAGCTTGTTCTGTTGTATCTTGCAAGCCTACTACTATCCGGGTCCTATGCTCCTGAACCCAACTCAGGCCCCAGGCTTCCGAAATACCACTGTGGAGAATGCTCCCGGGCAGTGAAGTGAAGACTCACCGAGAGGTAAGACCCAGAGTGAACATAGCCTTCCCACGAATGACCCACTCCCTTCGACTCCTTATGATGAACTGTCAGTCCACTCGAGGGAAAAACCTCTCATTGAAAATGTTATTAATTCCACACAGGCCGACATCATCATCGGAACCGAGTCTTAGCTCGACAACTCCATCCATTCCAGTGAGGTCTTTCCCTGGATTTACACCATTTAGAAAAGACAGATCTGCAGGTAGCCATGGGGTAGTTTTCATGCTGGTTTCCTCTCGCTTTGAGAGCTGTGAACCGGAAGAACTGAAAGTTGACGCCCAGAGTGAACTCTTGTGGGTGAAGGTGAAAATCAAAGGTGCAAGAGATCTCCTTATCGGAGCGTACTATCGGCGTCCTGGCAAAACTGATCGGGATCAACTTGACTGCATTCAACATTGCCTCAACAAGATTCCTCACAACTCTCATATATGGCTTGGGGAAGATTTCAACCTGCCAGATATCATAATAATTATAATAACAAGGCGTTCTATTTTCCAACATAACAACGATAATATATATACAATGTTTGTGGCACATAAATACGTATTATGTCAGAAAAGGGGTATACCAAACAAAGTTCTTATAGTATACCCCTGAACAAGTTTCTTTAGGTATTACATAGTATACAATTTATTATGTTACAGTACAGCATAATCTTCACATTGATTTTTTATATGAAATATTACACGAATACCCGGTAAGTGAAGACAAGCACTGGCATCATGAATGTGTAAATTAATAATAAACATTCAAATACAATACATTATAATACAATCATACATTCATCAGGATATTTCCCTAGCCATTTGTCTAGGAGTCAACCTGTCCATATAGTGTGCATCCATTTGTCTCTAACCATCTCATATCAATCACCAAAAATGGAGGCCTTGAACAAATAGTGCACCAACCAACCCGGACACACATTCTCTACTTGTTCTTCGCGAACAACATGGTCCTAATCAACAACGTCAACATAATACCAGGCATTTCTGACCATGATGCAATTTTGATCGAATTAAGGCTCAGACCCTTCATTGTTAAACGGGCCCCCACGGAAGATTTTTATGTATGAAAAAGCTGATTTCAGCACCATTAGTGATAAACTGAATTAGTTCAAGCCTTCATTTGAGGATGCAGCAAAGTCCTGTGGGACCAACGAACTGTGGACTAGATTCAGAGACACCGTCACCACTCTGATGTCCGACTTCAAATATTTGTCCGAAATATTTGAATTGAATTGGATTTTATTCAACAACAAACATATATACAAGGTGAACTGATACATAACAGATCAAATTGAACGACTAGAATTATAGTGATGCAACCTTTACATACAAGTTGCTAAGTTTCCTTAGCCAGTTTGTGCTGTAAACTGCAGGACCACATCGTGGTCAGCAATACATTGAAGCACCTAGAAGAACATAACATCCTCATCGACTGCCAACATGCTGTTTTAGGGCCAAGAGAAGCTGTTAAACACAGCTACTGATGTTAAGTCACGAAATAGCAAATGGACCTGGTTATATTAGATTTCTCGAAGGCGTTTAACCGTGTACCTCATCAGCGACTCTTGTTAAAGCTACATCATTATGGGATCAGGGAATTCACTTACAGGTGGATCGCCAAATTCCTGTCCAACAGATCTCAGCAAATAGTCGTTGATGGAGCATCATCCGACTAAGCCCCTGTCATCAGTGACGTACCTCAGGGCACGGTCTTGGTGCCGCTCCTGTTCCTCCTGTTTATCAACGATCTACCTAACAACCTTCACTCCAGCACTCGTCTATTTGTTGACGACTGCATCATCTACAGGGGAATTATATCTATGGACGACTGTCGAATTCTCCAGGAAGAACTATCCACCCTAGCATGCTGGGAGATCTAGAAACCCAAGTCCTTTAACTACCAACTTAAGTGCCATACATTAGAAGTCTCTACCTGCTCAAAGTACTTAGGCGTTGATCTGCATAAAGACCTCTCTTGGAAACGACACCCTGAGCGATCAACAAAGAAAGCTCATAGCATGCTGGGTTTCTTTAAGCGGAATTTGAAGTCGGCCAGTGATGTGAATGCCTAAAACCCTGATAACTATATCAAATGCGATTGAGCCAAGAAGCTATGTGCTAGAGACCCCAAATGACACTCGCCCAAGACGTAACCGCGCATATGTTTGTGGGCTCGTGGCAACCAATACGAAAACTGTTCGGCGATGAGCCAAAGTGTTCGAAGCTGATCGTTCAGCAACACGCTTCTGATCAACCAGTGACAATCAGTGAACAAGAGCCGCAAGCTGAGAGGAAAAATTCACCAAGGGTGTCACTAGCACTCGTTCGAGACGTCGTATCAGAGTCCCAGCACGATATCAGCAAAATTAATGGGGCATAATACTTCCCTGGGCACGAGGGCTGTTTAGCCAATGATTGTTTTAAGCGAACATTTCTATGAACATGTAACGTTCAGAAATTAATTGCTTACATGTTTTTTAAAGAATTATATGGACTCGTAAAAAATCATTTTAAACTTTGCATATTTATATTTACATAAGTCACCAATATTCCTGTGAGTCTTAATTATCTATTACACGGTGATGTTGTAATATAGGACCCCTTGTATTAGAAGCATCGCAGCGTAGTATATTATGTTGAAGTAGTCCGATATACGCTGTTGCCATATTGAAGCTGTGCTTGTAAAACCAGAGATGAATAAAACGGACACAACACATCAGGCATAATCACCAGAACCTTGCTCTACTTCTCGCTGCCATTACAACTTGACTACTTATTATTAAAAATACTCATCAGGTCCTACTTTAACTACATCCTTGGCTCAAAGTGCGCTATTTACTCGGTTCTAAGTGTATCTATGCTCACCAACTCTACCTTTATGTAACAGTTTCTCTGTCGTTCAGTTTCATATTATAATATACCATTTGGTACACAGTGACAATAAATCCACTTGTCACTACATTTCTGTGTATTGATCATTATTATCTGAGGCAAACAGTGCCCATTGACTTAAATTTACAAAATTTACAAAAATAACAATAAATTAAATTTAAATAAGAAACACACACACACACACACACACACACACACACACACACACACACACACACACACACACACACACACACACACACACACACACACACACACACACACACACACACACACACACACACACACACACACACACACACACACACACACACACACACACACACACACACACACACACACACACACACACACACACACACACACACACACACACACACACACACACACACACACACACACACACACACACACACACACACACACACACACACACATATATATATATATATATATATATATATAACAATGTTTCCCTTGGGTAAAATTATGGGCGAGGTGGTAGGGGTGGACTATGCGAGCGCCACAGGCGCGAAGCTTTGCTAGGGGGCTGGCATGCTCCCCCGGGGTTAAAGTAGCTTAAATATAGTGCATTCTGATGTATCTTTTAACCTTTATTCTTGAATATAGAGGTGGAGATATAAAACAACAAGACACTATTTGTAAATGTAGTAATCATGATTGATAATAGTCAGCAATCATGACTGTTTCATCGGGTTGAGGTGTGGTTTCCACTTGACCACCGGTACTTGGTTGTGGTGATGTTTTTCTTGCCCTAACCCTAGGCCTTGTTACCACGCTGACACTTACAGTAAAAAGGAAAAGGTAAGTTCTTATGTTGCGCAGTATAAGGACTGCTCAAAGCACTTTACACTTTATTCCCTGGCAGATCTATTCAGTCGAACACCACCTCGACTTCTCTGGAAAGCATCCAGTGTCATATGAAGACTCTTTCATCACCACATTTAAATGATTATAATACCATAATATTATTGAAAATTGGTGGTTTATGTTCCAAAGATTATATTTTATTTGTTACTAGCATGCTATGCAATTCATTGAACAGTAATTTCTGGAATGTCACAAAAGTATGTTTCTATTAATCGCCAGAACGTTTATCAAATTGAGTTTTTTATTTATTAAACAGTATAATTTGTTTGGTATATCCAATTTATGTGCAAACATAATTATCGTTGTCTAACCCAATTTATTGATAACTCGTTAGTATACACGATTTTGGCCAATAGGTGTCTTTTATGAGATGTGAACTTCGGTGGTTTATATTCGTAAGTACTTCACTCAAATCAACGTTCCTAAAAGTTTGTTTGCATAACTTTGTCGCAATACGTATTATATATTTAGCACAAAGATATCTTACGAATCACATTCCTTATTTTGCTAAACAAAAATAAACGGCAGACAACATTAGCTTAGACTTGTGGGCACTTGTGTCGAATTCGAACCCACCTTGATTTCGCCGTTATAACTTGAGTTTGGTTAATTTGATACCTCAGTGAGATAGTTCCATCATTCAACATTATTCTGTTTGCCTTTACGAATATTGCGTCTTACGCCCATCCGAGGCGTAAATAGCGCCTTGATTTGTATAAACATACCCTGCTATATTGTTCATTTTACGCACGCTGTGCGGTAAAGCTCGGTCACATCGGCGCAGACTAATGCAAATCGGGTCGCTATTTGGGCCTCAAAAGGGTCTGGATTCGACACAAGTGCCGTCTAGTGATGTAGTGCCATCAGCTTGTACGGTTTTTACTCCCACCATCGTCATGAAGCAGAAATTCAACATCAGCTACACCAGCATTCTGATTTAATGTGGACACATACTACAATAGTAACATTGAGTGCAACAGACATTTTAGTTTAACTACTGTTTTCTTGTTGATCACGTCACGTTGTGGTTTGTAGTGACGGGTGACCGGTGTGTTGTGTTGATCATGTCACGTTGTGGTTTGTAGTGGCGGCTAGCCGATCTGTGGTGTTGATCATATCACGTTGTGGTTTGTGGTGACAGCTGGCCGGTCTGTGGTGTTGATCATGTCACGTCGTGGTTTGTAGTGGCGGCTGGCCGGTCTGTGGTGTTGATCATGTCACGTTGTGGTTTGTAGTGACGGCTGGCCGGTCTGTGGTGTTAATCATGTCACGTTGTGGTTTGTAGTGACGGCTGGCCGGTCTGTGGTGTTGATCATGTAACGTTGTGGTTTGTAGTGACGGCTGGCCGGTCTGTGGTGTTGATCATATCACGTTGTGGTTTGTGGTGACGGCTGGCCGGTATGTGGTTTTGATCATGTCACGTTGTGGTTTGTGGTGAAGGCTGGCCGGTATGTGGTTTCGATCATGTCAGGTTGTGGTTTGTAGTGACGGCTGGCCGATCTGCGTATCTCAGTCTGCTGTCGTTAGTATGGAGGAACTGTGGAACATGGTAAATTCTCCAAGTTGGGCTCCTGCTTCAACTAGTCGTGTCACGTGAACAAGAAGTGAGTGTAGAGGTGGTCGCTCGATGGTCATCTAAAGAAGGTGTTGGTAGACCTATCTAGGTCATATTTCGCAGAACGAGCAAATAACTATGCCGTGCTACAACACTATCTGCGGTCAATTATCTAACAACCAATACACTTGAAGAGAATAGGACTCAAACACTGCATCGTAATTGATTATTTTAGCACAACGATGAAATTTTTTTACTTTCAACGTTTCTGGAACCGTCGTTCTCCAGGAAATGCGTACAGAGTATAAATAAATTATGATATGGCACCTTGCAAACGGCAACTCAGGGCAAAACGACACTTAGTTTGCAACGACTGCCAGAGCTGGGTTGATTTTGCATTGTCTGGCCGTCGAAAATCATGGGCAGAGAAGACCAAAGACGACGCATTCACTTTTCGGGGTATGGAGTGTTTGAGGGTGGAATGTCTGATGAAGGAGGTGTGTAAGTTGACGGATACAGTGAAGGAGGTGAGACTCAACATAGAAATAGGTGGAACAGAGAGGGATGACACGGAGAGAGTTGGGAATATTACGACACAGAAGGAGCACAGTTGTGACACGGAGACTGAAGAAAGGAGACTGAGAGGAGGGAAGGTGACAGGTGTGTAAGAACAAGAACATGTGAAGAAGACAGAGGGACGTAGGAAAAGTGTTCGGCATAGGAAAAGAAAACGGGTCAGTGGGGATAGATCAACAGGTGGTCAGACTGTAAAGAACGAGGAGAGACGCGACAGCGATACAGGTGGCGAAGAGGTAGATGCCACATAGGCAGTTGGTAAGATGTGAAACAGAAGACTGAAAAGAAAACATATGGAAGAAGACAGGGGGTTCAGCAAAAGACAGAAAACGTGACAAGCGCGAAGCTGACAGGAGAGAAAGTGACCGTACAGAAGGAGGTAGGAGGGGAAAAGGGACGGGAGCGGAGAAAAGAAAATGTGATGGGAGGAAAGATGAAGGGACGAAAGGAAGAGAGAGCAAATGTGCTAGAAAAGAAGATGACAGGAGGAAAGGGTACTAAAGAAAAAGCGACAGGAAAGAATGGAACGGAAGAGAATGTGACAGGAGAAAAGACGGTAGGGGAAAAGACAACAACCAGACAGATGCAAACCGGAGAAGGAACTACTCTGTGGCAGTGATTGAGGAGCAATGAAAAAAAAGAGGGTGTTCATGGTCGACTCTATTCTGGGAAAGACAGATAAGACACTAAGCGAGGGGGGGACGTCGTTGTTTGTCTACCGGGGATTAGAATAGAGTTTGTGACCGAAGGGTAGAGAAAGTATTGGGTATGGCAAGGTAGTGTGTATACTAGTACACGTAGGTACACGTAATGCAGACAAGGAGGGAACAATTGGAATAGTGCAGACAGTTAGTGAGGAAGCTAAAGAAGACGAGAGTTGAACATATTATTATTTCAGGAATTTTGACAGTAACGGGAGGAAGGGGGGGGGGCTCTGAAACTTTCATATCAGCACTAATGGTTAACCCTAAGTCCTTTTCTTTTACAGTAGTACTTAGTACAGTACCCCCCATTGTATATTCTACTTCTTCGTCCCCATGTCCTGTGTGGAGGCATTTACATTTCCCAAAATTGAACAGCATTTGCCACTTTTCAGACCATTTGATCAACCTGTCAAGATCATCTTGTAAATGCTGTCTATCTCCATCACTTTTAATCCTTCTAAACACTTTTGTATCATCCGCAAATTTCAACACCTTGCTTGTTATTTCATCATCCAAATCGTTGATATATATTAAGAATAATATAGGACCTAATACTGATCCCTGTGGTACCCCACTCAATACCGATTTCAGTTTGAAGCCTCCCCATCAACTACTACACGTTGTCTTCTGTCAATCAGCCATTGTTCTATCCAGTTTATTATACCATTTCCTATGCCATGGGCCTTTAGTTTAAGCAGTAATCTTTGATGTGGTACTTTGTCGAAAGCTTTTTGAAAATCTAAATATACGATATCTACTGGTGATCCCTCATCTACCCACTTAGTGATGTCTTCCAAAAAACATAACATATTTGTTAAGCATGACCTCGCTTTAAAAAAACAAGGTTGAGATGGGTTTATCAAGTTTTGTTTAACAAGAAAATCCACCATGTGATCTTTAATTAGTCTTTCTAACAATTTACAAATCATTGATGTTAAACTCACTGGTCTGTAGTTCTCTGACTTGTTTCTCGAACCTTTTTTGAATAACGGTATAATGTTTGCTTCTTTCCATTCTAAAGGAACCACTCCCTCTTCTAATGACAAGTTGAAAACTGTTGCAAGCGGTATGCTAATTTGCTCTACAATTTCCAATAGTAGTTTGGGTGGAATACCATCCACTCCAGGTGATTTATTATCCTCCATAGCCCTTATTTTCTTAGCTACCATTTCCGGGGTTACAATTAATTGTCCTAAATAGTCTGAATCTGCCCCCTTGAACTTAGCCTCTGATACTGGCAGTGAACTAATATCTTCCCTGGTAAACACTGAACTAAAGTATTCATTCAGGTCTTCTGCCATTAAGAATCCTTCTGATATTATATTTCCAGCACTATCTTCTAGAGGACCAACTTTATCTTGAAGTTTCTGTTTGCTTCGAACATACGCATAAAAACTCTTGCTGTCATGTTTTATATTACTAGCTAATTGTTGTTCATAGGTTCTCTTTGAATTTCTAATTTCAGCTGTAGCTTGGTTAAGTGCTTCTTTATAACTGTTGTAGTCTTCATCATTTCCAGTACATCTATATGACTTCCACATCATTTGTTTGTACTTAATTTTTCTAATGGCTTCTTTCGATAAGTGTTTCTTTTTGGACCGTTTTCCTTGTTTTTGCAGGGTACAAATTTATCGACTATGCACTTAATTTCACTCTTTAATATATTCCAGCATTCTGTTGCCGTCTTATTTTTCAGTGTGTTATTCCAGTCTATCTTTGCTAAATATTTCCTCATGTCCTTATACCTTCCTTTGTGGAAATTTCTCCTATACTGCTTTTTGCTATTTCTTTCTGATTTTACTTTGATGGTAAAATGTATCTGGTTGTGATCGCTACTCCCCAGTGGCTCACATATATTGACATTGTCAACTAATTCTTTCTGTGAGGACAAAACTACGTCTAAGACATTCTCACCCCTGGTTGGTTCTAGCACATGTTGAGAAAGGAATGTATCTTGAACTAAAACTAAAAACTTGTGGTCCTCTCTCCCCATACTCTGTAGAGATTTCCATTGTACATGCCCATGGTTAAAATCCCCCATAATAATACAGTCCCGTTTGCTTACTTCCCTTATAGCGTTTATTGCCGGTAACATTATGCGTAAAGCTTCAAGACCGACGCTGTTTGATGAAACTTATATACCACACGCACACTGGTCGAACTATAGTGTGGTTCTGGTAATTTTTATTTAGACGTCTACTGGTGATATATTGTTTATTGTAAAAACTGTGATAGAATCCATGCAAACAGAACAGGAGTAGATTGATTTAATGAGAACTGTACATGTATTCCATAATAATGTGTAAGCATGTAATTGTACCTCATAAAATACCACAGTGTTCAGGGAAGTTTGTGGAGATTCATAAGACTTATGAAAAGGTAATACCTTCGGAGTTTTGTTTTGATGAAAGAAAATAATATCAATGTAAAATTAAAATGATCAACTTGATAAAATATTGTAAGGTCACCGATAACGAAAACCTGGATTGTTGTATTCCATGGAGCAAGTAGAGAACAAATTGAACCCAACAAATATATCAAATGTTCAGTTGGAAAAAACAACAGGGTAAATCAAAGCAATAATACTCTCACAAATACACACATTACGATTGCAACAACGAATGTTAATTATAATATCATGTTATTAATAATATTTATGAAACAGTTGATATTTAAATGTTACAAATGCATTAGTGGAATCCACTATTTTTACATTGTGCCATTGTTTTACACCTCGTTGTCTAATAGTTTTGTGTAATATATTAAAGAAAAGCTCTGACACCATCTGACAGTGAATATCTGAAGTACTGTACAAGTGATACAGAATGCGCACAATAAAAGCATGACAGCCACGGCCAATTAGTTTAGTGAATAGCTTGCTATGGTTCACTTTGTCGAAGGCCTTGGAGGCATCCAACGTAGTGACATACATAGAAGGACCATTCGCTATGTAGTGTCAACAAGTTATTATAATAGAAATATGAGCGCTTCAGTTGTATCTGTTGCATGTCATTAGCAACGATTTCAGAAGAATTATAATGGCCTTCCAGTCGTTTCGTGTTTACCGTGAACACGGCTTGGTGAACTAGAAAACTCAGACGCAATCAAACTTTACCACGAGTAAATTTATGCAACTGGGTCATGTCGGCGATTAAGGATCATAATCTCCATGATTGGTTCATGTCATTAATCAGCCAATAAATGGGTCATTGTGTCCGTCTATATTCCCAAATATATGATTTTTATAATTCTCCGCATTAAAACACAAGGAAGTTGACGTAGTCATGATCCAGGGGCGGAGCGTATTTAAGGTTTATGTGTTGGGCTTGTCCATTGGCGAGCCACCGGCTTTATGTGTCGCGTCGCTTGACTGCGTCTCAGAATGCCGCGGTAGTTTTCCACTTAACGGCACCTACTGCAGTCGTCGTTAGTAATAGATGAATCACTCAGGTGATACCAGAGTATGCGACACAACACTACAGGTAAGACCAACATCTTGTAATCTCAGCAATAAATAAACAAACAAACTAATACTAATTACTGTGTTAGGTAGCACAGATAGGTCAATTTGGATATAAATGAACGGACTCATTATGCGTGAGTAACATACCATTGTGCCATAGAATACTGACCACGTTCCTCTGACTGCTGCGTGTTTGCAGATATTCACAATGTTTTATTTATAGACGCGCTATTGGTGTAGTGGCCACAAGCCTAATGCCACGTTGACCTTAGTTGTCCATAAACGGACACAGGGGGACCTGGAGGGGAACACATGCCCCGAGACCTTTAGAATTTCCTTTGGAGTATGCCGGCGTTTGCCTGACGTGTCTCCCTAGACCACCAAGTGTTCATAGTGTTGGTAAGCCTTAGGGCGAGAGGTGCAATTGGAATATTTTGTTCCCACCAATTACCGCCCTTGAATGTCTGACGTGTTTGGCTGATCGTTTCAAACATCGCCATTACATGACCCGCTACATGTCACATACCACAGACATAATTAAGGATTCATCAGCTATTTAACCAGATTTAACAAGATGTAATAATATTTAAGAAAATTTAACAATATTTAACAAGATTGCCGCCCAGATAATTAACTCTATGTGGCAGGAGGGCAAGGAAGCCTTTTAGCTTATCGATAATCCAACCCTTTTATCTATGCGTATCCCGTCCTTCTGAGGTATGTGTCGATTTTTATTTTTAAACATATTCACGCTACTAGCACCCACAAAATCAGCAGATAATTTGTTCCATTCATTTACAGTCCTTTGTGAAAATGAGAACTTTCTTATATATAATCTACACTGCTCTTTTGCTAATGTAACTTCATGTCCTCTAGTCCTTCTATCCTTCTTAACTGAGAAAAAAATATTTATTTCAATATTTTCATAACCATTCATTATTTTAAACATTTCTATCTGTTCTCCTATCAATCTCCTGGTTTCTAGTGTTGTTAAACCACATTCTTTTAGACGAATTTCATAACTAAGGTATCATTTTAGTCGCTCTCCTCTCTTCTCTTTCTAGGATATCTATGTCCTTCTTGCGATATGGCCTCCACGCTTGTATACAATATTCTAAATCAGGCCTCACTATTATTTTGTACAGCGGTATTATTAGTTCTTTTTCCTTATACGCTATATTTCGCCTAATTAATCCAAGGATTCGATTTCCCTTTGAAGCTACAATTCCGCACTGCTCTGAAACCTTTATATCAACACTAATGGTTAACGCTAAGTCCTGTTCTTTTACAGTAGTACTTAGAACAGTTCGTTCCCATGTCCCGTGTGGAGACATTTACATTTCCCAAAATTGAACAACATTTGCCACTTTTTAGACCATTTGATATGTCAAGACCATCTTGTAAATGCTGTCTATCTCCATCACTTTTAATCCTTCTAAACACTTGTGTATCATACGCAAATTTCAACACCTTGCTTGCTATTTCATCATCCAAATCGTTGATATATATTAAGAATAATATAGGTCCTAGTACTGATCCTTGTGGTACCCCACTCAATACCGATTTCCAGTTTGACGCCTCCCCATCAACTACTACACGTTATCTTCTGTCAATCAGCCATTTTTCTATCCAGTTTATTATACCATTTCCATGGGCCTTTAGGTTAAGCAGTAATCTTTGATGTGGTACGATGTCGAAAGCTTTTTTAAAATCTAAGTAGATGATATGTACTAGTGATCCCTCATCTACCCACGTAGTGATGTCTTCCAAAAACCATAACATATTTATTAAACATGACTTCTCTTTAAAAAAAACATGTTGAGATGGGTTTATCAAGTTATGTTTAACAAGAACATCCACCATGTGATCTTTAAACAGTCTTAAACAAATAATTTGCAAACTCACTGGTCTGTAGTTCATTGACTTGTTTCTCGAACCTTTTTTAAATATCGGTATAACGTTTGCCTTACCTTTCTAAAGGAATCACTCCGTCTTCTAATGC
The DNA here is from genome assembly GCA_963995525.1 of Escarpia spicata. NCBI lineage: Eukaryota > Metazoa > Annelida > Polychaeta > Sabellida > Siboglinidae > Escarpia > Escarpia spicata. Next base: position 71,718,377 of record OZ023205.1, on the reverse strand, counting down.
AAATTGAAAACTGTTGCAAGCGGTATGATAATTTGTTCTACAATTTCCAAAAGTAGTTTGGGCGGAATCCCATCCACTCCAGGTGATTTATTATCCTCCGTAGCCCTTATTTTCTTAGCTACCATTTCCGGGGTTACAATTAACTGTCCTAAATAGTCTGAATCTGCCCCCTTGAACTTAACCTCTGGTACTGGCAGTGTACTAATATCTTGCCTGGTAAACACTGGACTATAATACTCATTCAGGTCTTCTTCCATTATGAATCCCTGTGATATTATATTTCCGGCACCATCTTCTAGAGGACCGACCTTATCCTAAACTTTCTGTTTGCTTCGAACATACGCATAAAAACTCTTGCTGTCGTGTTTTATATACTAGCTAATTTCTGTTCATAGCTTCTCTTTGAATTTCTAATTTCAGCTGTAGCTTGGTTAAGTGCTTCTTTATAAATGTTGTAGTCTTCATCATTTCCATTATATCTATATGACTTCCACAACATTTCTTTATACTTAATTTTTCTAATGGCTTCTTTCGATAAGTGTTTCTTTTTGGACCGTTTCCCTTGTTTTTGAAGGGTAAACATGTATCGACTATGCATTTAATTTCACTTTTTAAAATATTTCCTCATGTCTTTATACCTTCCTTTGTGGAAATTTCTCCTATACTGTTTTTTTACTATTCCTTTCTGATTTTACTTTGATGGTATAATGTATCTATCTGGTTGTGATCACTACTCCCCAGTGGCTCACATATCTTGACATTGTCAACTAATTCATTCTGTGAGGACAAAACTTATATAACTATTTACACGATCACGATGACGTGTGATAACGTAGTCAATTATATGCCAATGGTTTGACCTGGGATGCCTCCGTGATGTTTTGAACTCATCGTTCATGTGAATGGTGATATTCACGATTGGCAGCTCGTGTTCTGCACATTTGCTGAGTAGAACACGTGACGTATGATGCCATCGTACATGTGAGATAGTTCGTAATTCCCCTCGTCTCTGTTGATTGGTGCCCTGGCCTTTCTGATTCATATGGCTTATTTTATTTCATGTGTTCTTCTGTTGGATTCCTTGTCCACTATTTTGCTCCATACGAGTCTGTGATATAAACCTTGATGAACCGGTGTGAGGCGATAACTTCGGAAGAGGGGCGTCATATGGAAGAGGATAAACACGTAAGAGAGGCCCTGAAATGTTGTGGTTATCCGTCCTAGGCCTTCAAAAAGGTGACGGATAGCAACAAGAAGAAAAAGACTGAAAAGAGAAAGCGGGCAAGACCTACAGAAGCCAAGTAGTCATCCCATGTGTGGAGGGAATCTCAGAGTACATCGGGTACTGAAGAAGTATGGTGTAGCAACAGCCAAGCGTCCCCACATCACCTTCAGGCGCCTGTTGGTACACCCTATGGACAAGGTAGCGCTAGAAAAACAAGATATTTGGTGTATCAAATACCAAGGAAAAACTGTGTTGCTGGATATATTGGGGAGACGGGAACATTGTTCAAAACGAGATTTGAAGAACATAGGAAGGATGTTGACAACACAAGGAGTGAGAAAAAGATCATTGTCGACCATCAACAACTCCGCCCTAACAGACCACGCAAAAACACAACATCTTATCATAGACTGGGAGGGAGCGAAAATAGTGGACAACGAAGCCAACAGAACGCGGCAAATAATAGAAGCCATACGGATCAGAAAGGCCAGGGCACCAATCAACAGAGACGAGGGGAATTACTCACATGTACGATGACGTCATACGCCACGTGTTGTGAAAAGGTTGGTGTGTCACATCGACGAAAGCCTCTACAAGGTAAATTTACGAATTGGATATGTCAAAAAGAACCAACTTGCGTAGAAATGAACTATCCTGAATAATGTTCAGTAAACAACATTAAGATTGTTTCCTAATATAGTTGATCGTGTCGTTTTGAACAACAGTAATTTGCTTACCGACTAATCTAATCGAATATCATAATTCAACTATTAAACTCACCCGTCATTTACGGGAAACCGGAAGTAGCGAGACAGCTGATTTGTGCGCGGGATTTAATCTTTTGGTTTTCGATTTTTCACATCACTCGATCTCAGAAGTCGAAAGTTAAACAACTTGGGCTAACGCAGGAATCGTTATCGAAGCAGCATGGAGCTATATTCTCACGGTTTTGTGCATTGTGGGGATGACAATACAATAGATATTGTAAATACCGAAAACGTGATCAATTTCGACGTGGAACAAACTGACAATGCTTGGTACGAAGGATTGCATATGAGTGAATGAGTTTATTCAGTCAATACAATGTGTCGGACGAATCTTTTAAACGTGAGCAAGCAGTCACGGAAGGTGTGCAGATGGACCATATTTTGGAATCAGGTTTATTTGATCATGTGCATGTACAAGACCGGCATACCATTAAACTGTTGTTAATTTGCCTTGACTGTGTTTTTGTTCTATGTGTGTTCAAAGTGACATCTTTATCTGCATGGTATTCTAAATGGTTTCCTGTTATAATTCAGTTCAGTTAAAGTCAGTAGTATTTGAATTGCATGGAACTTAACATTTTGTGGTATATCGTTTTTTACTGGTGTATATTAGCAACATGACCAATGCTATTCAATAGTGTACATACCATTCAGTGATAATTAATTATATTAAATAGTTTGCCCTTTATATATGCTTAAATTTATTATTTTGAATGGTATGCTGTTCAGTGAATAGTTTCAAAACAATGTTTCAGTGTAAACCAATTATATTCTTAACGGTTTACCAATGGGATATGACATAATGGCATAATTAAATTATTCTGGCAAGTGACATTGAAGACCATTCAAAATTGAATAGTACACCATTGAATGGCATACCATTCACAGTATAGTTGAACGGTATAAGAATTAAAATATCACTGACTGGTATGCCACTGGAGATGAATACTACACCCTGATGTCATTGAATATCATTCAGAATAGCATTGAACAGCACAGAAATGTTTGGTTGCTTCTATTAATTTCTCTTAATGACACTCAATCCATCAATGATGCAAGCGGACTGATTGGGAAGTGGATGGGCAAACACATCATGCATGTCAAGCTGCCGACTTTGTGTGATGACTATCATGCGGCCAAACTAGTTTCCATCAGCTTTTATGATGATGTCTTTACCCTTGCAGCTGACATTCTTGGTAGAGATGTTCACGAAAGTCATCTTGGCATGTAAGTCCACAGCATCTGGTTGGTCTTTTCATGACCATCACGCTTGAAGTTTTTGTATGCCTCTTTACCAATCTTGTTGGCATTCAGCAGGTCATTCGTGACATCAGCAGGGGCTTGCGTTCCTGTTGCGATGTTAACCAAGGCGTTTTGTTCCTGTCTGAATGGGTTAATCCACGAGGTTTGTAGGAGGTCAACCAGTGACATCAGCCACATCTTTCAAAATCCTGGATGATTGCAAGTCCGCATGGCATAACCCTGAGCTACCAATCCCTGTCATGTCTCTAATGTGCCTCAAGTACGTGCTCCTGTACTCAGCATTTAGGTAGTACTGTCGAACTGCTACTGGATTCAGACTGAAACCCATTGTGCCACCTGGGGTGTGGTGTCCTTAGTTATGGTCTCCTCTAAGGTTTGATCAACAGGGATTCTGCCAAATGGGTTTTCCTCTCCAAGCTGTATGGACAATCCCCCCTGCATAAAATTTTCGCAGACCTCACGGTGATCGAGATGAATTCTTGACATCTCAGCATAGTAGACAGGGAGATAGCGGGTGTAGTTTAGTCTGTCGTTGGCAAAACACCATAGGATCATCTCTCGAATGGACTACAAATGCAGAAGCCCATCCCCTTCTCTTGTTGACCGCATACGTCCAAGTAGAATATCAATTATGTCGATGTAAGACATCCAGAATACAGACAAACTTCCATTCCAGACCGCAGGAAGTCAAGGTATTGCTCGAAGAACTGCATTACAAGTCTACATGATGCACTCGACATGATTTCATCCAGTGTCTGAGGTGAGACATCATTTGCGAGACCTTGTAGGATACATAGAGCTCCATCTAAGTGTGCCTGTTCACTTGTCTCTCCACTGCAGGAATCCATTCTGCACGACTGTACTTTCTGCCGTCCAGGACCTCGCTAATGGAACCATCTGCAACTACTCCTGACTCAACAAAAAGATCTCGAAGACCTGCGTCTCCAAATCGCTATACTATGACAACTAACAGCGTACATAGAATGTGGAAGATGCCCATTCGGGGTATGATGCAACCGAATTTGTTTTGATGATTTCATACCACTTCAAGCGCTTTAGCGTATAGTGCCTGGTCAAACATAAAAAACTATGACATTTAAGTTCAAGTTGACCACGAACTTGACTGACTGGCTAAGTAATTCATACACAGTGGCCAAGACGGTGGCAGGTGAATTTACAGTTGGAAGGTAAAAAACGAATATTTGGAGTGTCAGATTGTTAGTCTATATTGATTTAATGACGAGATACTGCCAATTTTATTATTAATTCGTTAAGTTCGAGGGATGGCATCTACCAATAAACTACGCTCAACAAATGATTATCACATCAATTTATCAATTGTTGTGGTTGGGCTAGTCTAAAAACAGCATGGGGTGTTGCCTACCCATGTGATACTAATTCGATAAATTTCAGGTTCTGGCCCATGGACTCTACCCCAAAACAGCACTTTTATATTAGTTTTGTAAATATGACTTTCTATCGTTTGTTGTGGAAAGCACATTTTACAAAATAATTCAACAATGACGCCTTTACTTTCTCAAGCTCTTCGGACTCTCTCAGTAAATGCAATAAAGACAAAAACTCTACATTAACCGGCGCAATCATCAGCAACAACACCACCACCGAACATTATCATAGAAGGCACTGCTCTTGATAATGTTGACCATTTCGCGTACCTGGGAATCAACCTGTCCATTCCAGCAGACATCGATGCGGAAATTAAGTACAGGATAAAGGGTGCCTGTGCTGTTTATGGAAGATTAAAACGCCGTGTCGTCTCAGAAATTGGACTTATGACATACACTAAGATCCTGGGCACACTGTTGTATGGCAGTGAAACATCGGTTGTGTATCGTCGCAATGTCAGAGCTCTTGGACAGTTTCAACAAAAATGTATTAGATTGACAATATATCAATGATATTTTACTCCCCGAAAGAAGAACTTTAGGCAGACACTGCTAATAATTTAAGCAAGTTAAGTAAAAGATTGCCAAAATAATAAAGCATATCATTAAACTTTAAAGGCCAGGCCTAGCCCTAGGCTAGGGTAAGGCAGAGCAAAAGACAACATTTTGAAAAATAAATATCACATCTTGGACTTGCTAAGACTGACTTCCATAGGCAATATCTCAGACTCACTGAGAAATTATGTGCACAGTTAGCCTAATGAGAATCTTAGTGAAAACATGACGCACTAAGCGTCATTGCCATTGTTATGATTGTGAAAAGCAATTTAATTAGAGTTTAATAGTCTTCTGTGAGAATCTTCTAATCAAAACTTGTCAAAAAAACACCTACACACAATTACAAATTTCTAGTGGAAATGTATAAATACATGACATTAAATAATGACATTTTTTCTTTATAACGCTTCTAAATATGTTAATGAAAAGTCGTACTTTTTCCCCCGAAAATGTTCATGAATGTTCTTGAATTTGACTTTGCTCATTCTGTATGAACCCTGCTCAGGGCTATCCTGGGAGTCTGCTGGGAAGAACGAGTGACTAATGCTAGCATTCTTGAGCAAGCATACGCTCCCAGCATTGAGACCCGCCTGATTAAAACTCAGTTGTGTTGAGCTGGGCATGTCAAGCACATGCCAGACACCAGACTCCCAAAGAAATTACGTTATTCCCAACTTTCCACCGACAAACGTGTTACCGGGGGCAACAGTAACGTTACGAAGACCAAATGAAAAACAAACATGAAGAAATGCAACATAGACAGGATTATGTGGAAATGTGACTGTGAAGAACGTGTGCAATGGCGATCCATATGCAAAACCGACGTGGAACATTTCAAAATTAACACACGAGCCGCTTTACAGCGGCAGAAGAATCTTGAACACGACGAGAATAGAGAATAGAGAGAGAGGGAGAGGGAGAGGGAGAGAGAGAGAGAGAGAGAGACATATATATAGACAGACTGTTATTTTGAGTGTTCTACTTACTATGTATTTCATCTCTTTCTATGTTAACTGGCATAATTTGACCACTGGCCGCTGGTCTACAAAGTGTCGATATATTTAAGAATGTAGTTATTTACTGTTTGCAGTGGACACATTTTTGGAGGGGATCACATTGATGAATTAGTATAAAAATGATGTACTTTTGATAACAGTGGTCATAGAGAGAGAGAGAGAGAGAGAGAGAGAGAGAGAGAGAGAGAGAGAGAGAGAGAGAGAGAGAGAGAGAGAGAGAGAGAGAGAGAGAGAAGAGAGAAGAGAGAAGAGAGCGTATTTCAACAAAAGAAAGCTTTGATATATTACACATGTTAAGGGTGGCTAAATTAAAACTTCGTAATTATCAGTCCTAATAAACAACTTGTTAACGAGGGAGCAAACGTACACTATTCTTGCGTACATAGTGCATATGTACGGCAAACATAGTGCATATGTACGGCATGAATAGTGCATATGTACGGCATGAATAGTGCATATGTACGCAACATACAACATCGGAACGTTCCCAATCTCCAACTTACTGATTCTACGACGAGAGAGAGAGAGAGAGAGAGAGAGAGAGAGAGAGAGAGAGAGAGAGAGAGAGAGAGAGAGAGAGAGAGAGAGAGAGAGAGAGAGAGAGAGAGAGAGAGAGAGAGAGAGAGAGAGAGAGAGAGAGAGAGAGAGAGAGAGAGAGAGAGAGAGAGAGAGAGAGAGAGAGAGAGAGAGAGAGAGAGAGAGAGAGAGAGAGAGAGAGAGAGAGAGAGAGAGAGAGAGAGAGAGAGAGAGAGAGAGAGAGAGAGAGAGAGAGAGAGAGAGTGTGTACTGAAGAAGTTGGTGTGTCACATCGGCGGAAGCCTTTACAAGGTAAATTCACGTATTGGATATGTTTAAAAGAACACAATTTTTAAATTGAGATATTGATCTCAAACAATAAATAAGAAAACATCAACTATTTAACCATAGGCTTATGGTTTGATTATCGTCAAATACCACTGAGACATTCTGGTTTATCATTAAATGGAATGATATATTCAAATACAATTGAGAGTAAACTTGATACACTGATTTATCATTGAATGGCCCAATGGTACTGAATGGTATTTTCAAATACCATTAAGAATACCACTGCGACCGCCTGATTTATCGTTGAGAGGTCATATGATACTGAATAATACCTTTAAGAGTATCACCGAGTCCTACTGATGTACCATTGAATGGTCCAATGGTACCGGGTCCATTGGTACCGAATGGTATTCAGTGCTACTCCATTGACACTTTTTTGTAAGGGTTTCCTCTAACGTTTCGATTGCTGTCAGCGAATGTCTTCTACATTTACTGCTACTTGGCAATACAGAAGTCATTCTAAAGAAGTTGGCTGATAGCAATCGAAATATTACAACAAAAAGGTAAACTGACTGTGAAATGCGTAAAACCACAACTGGTTTAAACCACCTATTCTGATGAATGCCCATAACTGACTGCCTATCATATATTTATATGTTCTCCTCTATATTTTAGCGTGACACTAACAACGATGATGAGTGAATGTGTCAGACGGGTAACTTCCGGTCTAATTATTGCCTGCATGATGCTTCACGTCGTCGTCACCAGTTTCAACCAACCGTTGGACGGCAGGAAGTTAGCCGCGGTGATACAAGCCATGGCCAATGATGTGCTGGGTGTAGAGGAATATCAGGTATGTTAGACGTTGACGAGAATCAGGCATGTTAGGCGTAGACGAGTATCAGGTATATTAGGCATATACGAGTATCTGGTATGTTAGGAATATACGAGTATCAGGTATGTTAGACACATACAAGCATCATGTGTGCTAATTGTTTGAGAGTATCAGGTATGTTAGAAGGCGTAGACAAGTATCAGGTATGCTAGGCGTAGATGAGTTCCAGGTATGATAGACGTAGACATGAATCAAGCATGTCATGTTAGGTGTTGACATTTATCTTGTATGTCAGGCATATACGAGTATCAGGTATGTTATGCGTAGACGAGTATCAGGTATGTTATGCGTATACGAGTATCAGGTATGTTATGCGTAGACGAGTATCAGGTATGTTATGCGTAGACGAGTATCAGGTATGTTACGCGTTGACGAGTATCAGGTATGTTAGGCGTAGACGAGTATCAGGTATGTCATGCGTAGACGAGTATCAGGTATGTTATGCGTTGACGAGTATCATGTATGTTACGCGTTGACGAGTATCAGGTATGTTAGGCGTAGACAAGTATCAGGTATGTCATGCGTAGACGAGTATCAGGTATGTTACGCGTTGACGAGTATCAGGTATGTTAGGCGTAGACAAGTATCAGGTATGTCATGCGTAGACGAGTATCAGGTATGTTATGCGTTGACGAGTATCAGGTATGTTAGGCGTAGACAAATATCAGGTATGTCATGCGTAGACGAGTATCAGGTATGTTATGCGTTGACGAGTATCAGGTATGTTATGGGCTTATGAGTATCAGGTATGTTATTCGTTGACGAATATCAGGTATGTTACGCGTAGACGAGTATCAGGTATGTTATGCGTTGACGAGTATCAGGTATATTATGCGTTGACGAGTATCATGTATGTTACGCGTTGACGAGTATCAGGTATGTTATGCGTTGACGAGTATCAGGTATGTTATGCGTAGACGAGTATAAGGTATGTTATGGGTTTATGAGTATCAGGTATGTTATGCGTAGACGAGTATCAGGTTTATTACGTTTAGACGAGTATCATGTAGGGTATGCGTCTACCAATACCAGGTATCATATGCATAGGCGAGTGTTAGGTACGTCACGCATTTACGAGTATCAGGTCTGTTATACGTAGACGCATATTAGGTATGTTACACGTTTACCAGTATCAAATGCGTCATGCGTTGACGAATATCAGGCATTTAAGTCGTTAACGAGTATCAGGCGTATTAGGCCTAGATTAGTATCGGGTGTGTTAGACGTAGACTCAGTCCAGAAGTTGTTTTAATAGCCATACACATTCTCTCAATTATCCAAACGAAATGGCCATTGTAGGTAAAATCACCTCAGTTTAATATATTAATACCTATGTGATATATTACATGATCTTTCTGCACAAAGTCCGCGACCATCTTGGATATCAACGACCTTCTACGATCCAGTAACGTACAGACTTCATAGTATGATATTCTGTTATATTTTGTATTTAATCACCTCTTGACAATGTAGAAATAACATGTCACACCGGTTTAAATTGGTACGTACTGAGCTGTAACTGTATAATATTTGACGTATGTTTATATCTTACACGTTCCGAAATAAACTAAAGTTTATATTTTATTGCTTCCGTGTTACAGAAATACGTAGACGTGAACGTACACCACGAGAAGAAAGATATGAATGGGCGTGACTCTGTGCAATCGGTAAGTATGACCTGTTCCGTTGATAATAGGCAGTCGGCAACGATGCATTGGTATACAACTACAATCACAGACATATTAGGTGACGAACTGGTAAGAAAACCTATCACTGATGTTACAACGCGATATTTTGCCACCTAGTGAGATCACCCATCATTAAGATTACACAGCGATAGTTCGCCACTGAGGGAGAGATACTTCGGCGTGATGCAGGTGGCGTCGAGTGTGAGTGCGAAGATGACGGAGTGGACGAACGCCGTGGAGAGATTGAGAGACGTCCTAGAGCGAGGCTACGACGACACGACGTCCAGACCATCTCTACCCGAGTGTTGCACGGCGCCGCTCAAAGAGAAAGACGTCAGATTCAAACAAAAGGCAAGCGCAGAGAGAGCCTCGTTAATTGTCAACAATAAAATGCATGATTGCATTCAGGAAATAATGCCACCTGCGCTCTATTTATCAATTCATTATCGTTGTAATGCATTTAAGCGTTTTATAATGTTTAACATGAGATATGGTTTTTATTCACAAACAATGTTTAATGATACATTTTCCGAAAATGGTATCCACTGCTAGAAAGAGTTATTTTTTCAGTGGTAGAAACAACCCAGCGTTACGGTTACGATCCATAGCAAATTACATTCATTTCCAAAACAATTTAGTTTGTTTATATAAATGGATCCTTATCAACCATACATAATACTATATTTAGTATATCTAAATTGGGCCTACAATTCCAACATGTTTCTTTCTGAGCATCAATGTTTCGACATGCAATTCACTTTAAGCTGCCAAACTTAAGAAATGTAGCCACTACGTCTGACATCTCGGAGTCATTTTGTGAACTGTTATCAACCCTACTGGGAGTCAGCTACGACAGTTGGAATGTAGCGAGAATATTCTCCGATTTTTTATTTATTTTTTTGGTCTGGAAATCTTAATACGTCCTTTCTACAACGCTCCAATTCGGGCGCAGTGCCATTAATTTGGAGTCAACGTTGTCTAAAATAGTGCTAAATAAGTTGTTTGTATAACCACTGTTACATTATACGGCGGGTGATACTATTGTTACGTCGACTGTGCAGGTGAACAAGGACGAGATCTGTGCGGTCGGCGAAGGTCTCAAGAAGACGCCGGTGACATACATCAAACGGGACGACGTGATGCAGACGATGCAGGACAACTCGGCGATCGCGCCCAGCCTCAAGTGGCAGTATTACGCGACCGAGGACGGCGTCTTATTCAACTACCCCACTCTAAATTACTGCAACGATAAATACGACCCGCGCTTTAGGTTCGTTCTCATTCATCATTCAGTTGCTCTACAATATATATATATATACATATCCATAGGCAGATCGAGGGGGCGTCGGTGGCATGTGCCCCCATAGACTAAAATACACATAGTGATATATATCGGTCCATCATATATCCATACATATCTAACAATTACACATACATTTATATTAATATTAGAAAGCATATTATATGTATGCATATATATAAATATATATATATATGTAAAATTTATATGAGGCGCGAATCGCCGATGGGGTATCCGCAAGGCAAATTATTATTAATTTAAAGTCATGTGTACAACACGAAAGAATATCTCTGTTGAAATGTGGCGTTTAATAAATTAATACACATTAAACAGTACTACATGACATGTCCGTCACAGAACGTTTTATGTGGAATATATCAAGAAACATATATATATATATGCCATTTCAGTTACAGACTGATGTACGTGGAACATATCGCAATGCACCACATGTCCGTTACAGGCTGTTCTATGTGGAATATATTACGTTACACGACATGTCCGTTACAGGCCGTTCTACGTGGCGGTGGCGACGCCGCAGCCCAAAGACCTCGTGGTTGTCATCGACACGTCTGGCTCGATGAGAGACACTCACGTGAGTCGCTCGTTGATGGAGATCGCCATTGAGGCGGCGTCGACCGTCGTCGATACTCTCGGACCCAACGATAGGGTGAGCACGTGACGGCTGATCCAGATACAGGATGCATGCGACATTGCGATCGTTAAAATATGCATCGTATTGTTGTCACACTGATAATGTTATGTGATTGTGATTAAGTTCCAAAAACTACTTTAAAGCGATATATTTCAATCAACATAAATGACTGTGTAACGTTAGACATTCGTGTCATTTTGCTCCAGTACGCCGAGTGGTGTCGCTGTCAGTACTGCACGTCAAAATAGTGATAATAAGCCTACTCACCATATTTCTTTCTCTTACTACTGACTTAATTCTCGTTGTGCCCACTGGCACATAGGGCGGAAACAAGTGTCCTTCACCTCTTCCTGTCTGCAGCTATCTTAGCAGCCTGGCCCTAGCTTAGTTCTTTTCTTTCCTTTTCTACAGTCATCCTCCAAGGTTTACTAAGTGCTATTTTGGAGATGCTGCCATCTTTCTTTTTTCAGGATATGTCCGATCCATCTCCATATTTTTGTGGCGTGTATGTTTTTCATATTGTTTTGTCTGGTAATTATGAGCAGTTGCTTGTTGGAGAATTTTTGTGGCCAGAATATTCTCATTATATTTCAAAGGCATTTTGTGTGGAAGGTAGAAAGGTGTTTGAGGTCAAGTTCTGTCAAACGCCAGTATTCGGAACCATAGAGAAGAATTGACGGGACACAACTTTGGTACAGTCTCAGCTTTGCTCTTCTATAATATATTGTTGAACTCCAGACAGGTTTCAGTTTGAAGAAAGCACCTCGGTCTTTGTTCATGCGATTCTTGATGTCAACTTCGGCCCGTCCATCTTTGCATACTATGCGTCCCATATAGGCGGATGTGTCTGTGGTTTGCATTTCTTCATAATCGAGATAGATCGATAGGATTTAATTGATTCAGTCCCATTACCTTGGATTTGTTGTTTATCTTTAGTCCAAATTGTTGGCTGATGTCCTTGAATGTCTTTTCCCTTGCTTGCATGTCTTGTCGCGTATGAAACGAAAGTGCCACAGAATCAACGAAGTCGACGTCGTCGAGAATGGAGAACATTGTTCATCGTATCCCTCCTTTTCGTATTTGTATTGTTTTCTTCATAATTCAGTCTGTGACAAAGTTGAATATGCCGCTGACATCACGCATCCTTGCCTAACGTCTGAGTTTCCTCTAATGCAATGTCTGACTGTCCTATGTTGCATGTTTAGTTCTCGTAGAAAAGCTTGATGAGGTCCACAAAATGTATTGGCATTCCATATGCATCGTGGTATCTATAGGCTATCTCTATGGATGCTATCTAAGGCTTTTTCAAAGTCTACGAAGTTTATACACAATTCTCTCTGCCGTTCTCTCATCCTCTTGCTCCTTTCTTAGCGCTGACATTCGCTTGATAATAATCTTTGCAAAAGATGTTGCTGGAGACTGGCAGCAAGGCAATGTCTCGCCAACTTTTACAGTTGGTCAGGTCTTCCTTCTTGGTGATTCTAACAATTGTACCTTTGTACCAGTCACCGGGAATGTGCTTCTCCTGCCACATCGTCACAGATAAGGGTAACAGTTGTCTGGCTGCTAGTTCTGGGTCTGCTTCGAATAATTATACATTAGGCTAGTCAGTTTGGGTGACCTGGTGCTTTTCTGTTCTTCCTCTTACCAGTAACAACACCGCCAATGTTCTTGCAGTGCAAGAACATTGGCTCTCCAAACAGTGCCTTTCCCATCTCAATTCTGTTCACCCTGATTTCAATGCCAGAGGTATTAATTCTATTGATTTTTGTGATGGTTTGAGTGGACGCCCTCGTGGCGAGCTTTGCTTTTTATGGAGACGTTCACTCGACCCATTTATTGTACATATAATTTACGACGATGAGAAAAGACTCCTTGGTCTGAAAATCATGACGTCTAATGCCACTATTCTGATTCTGAGAGTGATGACATTTCCGATGAATAGCATGCTCATTTAGGCAAGATACACGCTATAAGCGATTCAATTGAACCAGCTAACATATTCATCATTGGGGATTTTAATGCGGATATTAAAAAGCCCAGTCTGTTTTCTCCACTTCTCAGTGCTTTTATTAATGAATGTCACCTTATTGCAAGTGACATTAAGTGTCTCCCTTCTGATGCTTTTACTTATGTCGGTGATGCTCATGGCTCAAGGAGCTGGCTGGACCATGTGCTCAGCACTCACTCCAGTCACTTATCAATCTCTGATATGGTAATTAATTATGATGGTGTCTCTTCGGACCACCTACCCTTATGCTTTACCTATCTGTCAACTTATTACCTACTTCTGAAGCATCCACTCAGGATCAAATTCGACAGCCTTGTCCTATGTGGGGGGGGGGGCTGCCACTCACAAAGACCTTCACAACTATTACACTCAAACCAGTGTGCTTTTATCTGCCATTGATGTACCTCATCATGTTTTACGCTGTACCGACCCGAATTGTAATGATGAATCCCATCAGATGCTGCTATGCAAATTTAATAAAGACATTATTAATTCACTCAGGGATGCCTCTGAAGTAATACCTACTAAGACGCATAACATGTCTTCGAAGCACGCCGTTCTTGGTTGGAATGATATGGTCAGAGACTCCCACCAGGTTGCTAGAGAGTCTTTTCTCATATGGCGGTCTTCAGGGAGTCCCCGACACGGTCCTTTGTAGGACATAATGAAAATCAAACGTGCTCAATTTAAACATAATAAAAGACTGAAGCCCTTAAAGCCGAACGACTTGCTTCAAAGCTAAGTAGTAATGACTTTAAAACCTTCTGGAAATATATCAAACAAATGAATAATGCCTTGTTGCCAAATCCCAGCAATGTTGACGGTGCGTGTGGTGCTGAATATGTGGCTTCATCACTACCAGTCTCTACTTATTTCTGTACTTAGCTCTCCATCACATACTAAAAGGTTGACATGTATTGCAACAATATGCAATGTAATGATCAAATGATGGTTGATGCTAAAGAAATACAAGAAATAATTCAGGCGATGCCTACAGGAAAAGCTCCTGGTTATGACTGTATAAGTAATGCACATTTTCAGTATGCTAATGAAAAACTGCATGTTTAGATATCACTGGCATTCAGCAGCTTGTTAATTCAAGGGTTTTTACCTGATGCCATATTGGTCACAATAATAGCTCCAATAACTAAAAACAAAGCTGGTGATTTGTCTGATAACAATAACTACAGATCTATTGCTCTTGCAACAACTGCTAGTAAACTATTTGAATCTTTAATATTATCAAGGGCTACCATTTTCTTCACAACGTATGCCAACCAATTTGGATTTAAAAAGCATCACTCAACTGAGATGTTCATATTTCTATTAAAGAGCTTTTTCGACACTACATAGTGAATGGCTCTTCTATATATATCTGTCGGACCTGTTCAGTTTCCGGAATCCTCTCCTCCAAAATTGGCTGAGGGTCAGAGCTAAGCCGACGGCGCACGTGATCGAAGTGTCGTCTGATGATGTGACCGTCGCTTGTTTCTGCCACCGTGACGTCACCATTCCGATCGTGTAATGTTGATGGAATCCACTTGGGTCCGGCCCCAGCGTGGTTCTTTACAAAGACGTCATCGCCTATGTCAACAGATGGTGGGTCTGCTGACGTCTGGTTACCGTTGAACTGAGGTCGGGCAGTACTGCATCAAATACTGTTCGAAACGTGCGGTTCATCAGCAGTTCTGAAGGTGCCGCATCAGTGGTGCTGTGTGGTGTCACACGATCCGTTAGCAAGTATCGTGCTAGTCGTGTTTCCATCGAGCCTCCAAGCATCTTCTTCAAACCAGCTTTTACGACTTCCACCACACTTTCTGCCGATCCGTTTGATGATGGTTGGAACGATGGACTCTTGGTGTGTGTCACAGTAGTACGTTTCGGGAAACACTGACATTCACTGCTGGTAAAATATGCCCCTTTGTCGGTGACGGCAGAGTCCGGCAAACCAAGATCCGCGAATAGTTTTCGCAACTCTTCGATGGTTGTGTGCGTTGTCGCTGACTTCACAACTGAGGTTGCTATCCACTTAGAATAAGCATCTATCACAACCAGGAACATGTTGCCTTCAGTAGGTCCAGCAATATCAAGATGCAGACGAGACCATTGTTTCTGTAAAAATAACCATAGCATCATTGGTACGCGAGTCGGTTCCCTCGCGTTTTGCTCGCAATGAAAACAATATTTCGTCACTTGTTTTATTCGTGTATCTATGCTTGGCCACCAGATGTACGATCGCGCCAGTACCTTAATCTTAACCACTCCGCTGTGACTACTGTGAACAGTTCCACCATGATCGCCTGTCTTTTCTTCGGAACGACAACCCTGGCCCCTATCTGCAACCGTCATGCATGCTCAGTTCATCACGGAATCTACTGTATTCCTGACTAACCGAGTCGTACGTTTGTGGGCCAACAGGCGAGTACGTATCTTTGTACTCTGGACAGTGTTTTGTCGAGTAGCGTCCACTCCCGGTTGTGCGCTGCTGTCACTGGCGACTCGTTCATCTGCTCGATAAGTCAACATACTTAGCAGGCGAAGGTGTTACAACTGGCTTTTTGACAAAGGCAGTCGTGACAATGCGTCGCAGTTCTCGTGTGTAACACTACTGCGATACCTAATTGTGTGATTGTACCCTGCTAGTACAAGTGCACATCTTTGAATGCGCCCAGGCGCATTGTGTGGCACCGGTCGTTTTTCGTCAAACAGCCTCAGTGATGGGCGGTAATTCGTTACCACTGTGAACTGGGTTCTGTACAGACACTGGTGAAGCTTATTCACTCCAAATGTCGGGCTCATTTCGAATGCCGCATACGAACTGGTCTCGTAGCGCTAGACCAAGAAATTCGCCAAATTGGCATGTTGACGCTAGTCTTCTATTTCAGTCCCGAATCGAGAGACCGCATCACCATCTCGCTGTTGACGGTTGTGAAACCGAAATCTCTCCGCTGCCACCAATTGTTTTGGTTTCAGGTGTTTTTTAAATGTGTCAGTCAGTTCTCGAAATGTTTTAGTTGAGGTACGTTCGGACTTACCAGACTTTCCAATAGCTTGTATGAGTCTGCGCCGACCAGCGTCAGAAATGATGCCACCCGCTACTAGCAGCTAACCATAATGTATGTTTAGTCCTAATACAAACATCACAATGATCATCTACGATATATGCTTCATAATGTAACATTTAGTTGACTACGTAGTTGTATGCATATGTGTTGCAGGTGGGTGTCGTGGCATTCTCGACGAAGCCTCAGACTCCGCCCGGCACGGCCCCGACGAGCGCCTGCTACTCCGACAAACTCGCCATGGCCACGCCGAAAAACAAACGTTACCTTATCAATGAATTCTTGAAGGTGGGAGTTTCCTTTTTTCTGCTCTTGTTTCGTTTCTTCGTGGAAGCTCTATTACGTTGCTTACAGCAAGGTTTGTAATACTGTCGTGTAGATCAGCGTCGGCCAAATCGGATGTTTGAATGCAGCGTAACATACGTTCGTATCGAATATATTTCATCATCACCCTATTCGTTATGCATGTTCCTCTGTCGTTTTGTTGCTATTTAGTCGCATGGATTGCGTTTTGCTGTCACTTGTTGTGATACAGTTAAGTTGTTCTTCCCTTTCCTTACATGAAAGTGCCACGTAGGTAATAATACATATCTTAAAAATTACACAAGTGATGTGGGTATCAATTTATTTTGACCGTGTTATCTATGCTTCGGCGCTACCAGAATCTGAAAGAAGGCGGAATCACAAATTATGGGACGGCGCTAAAGAAAGCTTTCCAGTATTTCATCAACACGGCGGACAACGGGACAGTAAGCGGACAGGAGAGAGGTCAGTTGTCAGTCGAGTGATTTGTGTATTATGTTTTAGTACAAATAACATTATAACCTGAATTAATCTTCACACGCGCAAGTCGGCATGTACACTTACACACACTGGAGACACCGAGAGAGCCCGGGTTCGAATTCTGTGCTGTTGTATCGAACTTTGGGAAAGTTCATTGACTTCACGTTGCTCCAGTTCACTAAGCTGTATCTGGCTGAATGCTTCCCTGAGAAGTCGAGGTGGTGTTCGATTGAACAGGTCTGCCAGGGAGTAAAGTGTAAAGCGCTTAGTGCAGTAGTAAGGACTGGATACTGCGCTATACAAGAACTTACCATTTTACACACACACACACACACACACACACACACACACACACACACACACACACACACACACACACGCACGCACGCACGCACGCACGCACGCACGCACGCACGCACGCACGCACGCACGCACGCAAACACGCACGCACGCACGCACACACACACACACACACACACACACGCACACACACACACACACACACACACACACACACACACTTATACATGCACTCGGGTACTCTGCCATACATTCACAACTTCATTATGCTAATTATTAATATTTTGGCGAAAACAGTAATGATATTTTATCAATTTAGTATATTTGGATGTTAGTCAGTAGCATGTCATGTGGCAGCTACCAACAGTATACATGTCCTTGTAGAAAAGTTGATTATGTTCCTCACGGACGGAAAGCCGTCGGACAAAGAGGCCAATATCATGCAGACGCTCCGGGAGGAAAACGCCAAGTTAGGAAACAAAGTCATCATGTTCACTTACGGCTTCGGAAAAGGTTTGCCTATATACTTATAAGTTTTATGTAACTGAATATGTTATCGCCGTCACCGCTGTTGTTGTCGTCATCAACATAACCATCCTCCGGGTCATCAACATAACCATCCTCCGGGTCATCATCATCAACATCTTCCTGCTCCTCAATGTTCAACGTGTTGGCAATGAGTTGAAGCCTTAAATACAGCTTGTGTCGCATCAGGTTACATGACCAACATAGTAATTTCATTTGGAAAGTGGGAAATGTGGCTTGTGTTCGTGGCTTTGTAACGTAAACAACATCTACTTTTGGCTTGTTTTTGGTGGCTTTGTCACGTAGATAACACCTACGTTTGGCTTGTGTTGGTGGCGACACCGCGTAATAAAAGCATACTTTTGGCTTGTCTTTGGTGTCATGTAGATAACGTCTACATTTGACTTTTGTTGGTAGCGATGTCACGGAGAGAACGCCTACATGTGTCTTGTGGTTGGTGGTGATGTCACATAGATAATGCCTACTTTTGACTTTTGTTGGTCGCAATGTTCTATAGCGTATTTGAGAGTAGGATACTTTGTAAGACAGCGATGAGCAGGGAATGGACGAGAGTGTTTCTGGAGTACGCCAGCTTGCATTTCAAATTCATTGGTCTCCCATTGAGGGGACAGCACTACTGTAGAACATCGTCAGAGGTGATTCTGATACTAACTACAATGGAGATTGGTAGTCCGTTTAGCAACGGCATCTCAAACTTCCCCGGGGGATCGTGTCGAAGGCGTTGAAGATGCATGTTGCGTTACATTCGTCTTTCAGTACTGCAATTCCTTGTTGTTATTGACATTGGTGACGTTTTTGTGTTTGAACAGGTGACCAAATAACAGTACGTATACGACAAACACAACACTTTGTCACCCTGGACATGTACTGACAAGTGCAATAATGTTCCACATTATATATTGAAGGCACATCTAGTCAGGTGACCACATCCACGCAACCGATAGACTAAGCTTTTTAACAAAATAATTTCGTCGTCATCGTGTGTACCGTATAGTGTAATCGACGAAGGAATAATTGATATATATTTCTGATATCATTCAACGCAGGTACGTCTTGGCAGACGTTGACACATATGGCTGGGCAGACAACGGCTGACAAAAGCGCTGGTGAAGTGAAGGTACATTAAAACTATGTAAACTAGCAGATCAGATGTCCAAACAAATTAAAATAGAACAAATATATACTGTTTGAACATACACACTCGGAAATTGTTTTCAATTAACATATTTTATTAATTTCATTGCTGTTCCATCGCTTAATCCTGGTTTTAGGTTAAATGTATATTTCACATATTAAAATGGTCACTCATCGTGACAATAATTCTTGATTGGCTCGCTTGAAATATTAATAATATCCACTGTAAATCTCTATTTTGAAATAAGTTACTAATGTCTGCAAATTCTAACATCCGCTACTCAAGCCTGCAACCGTTCTTAATTCATGTTGTGTAACGTATCAATTATATATATATATATATATATATATGATGCGTTACACAACATGTATTAAGAACAGATGCCTTGATATGCCTGCAACTGTTCTTAATACATGTGTAACGCATCAATTATTAATATATATATATGCATAGCTATACCGGTATATACAAATATATATATATATATATATATATATATATATAATCATCAAAACAATACAGGTAAATCATAATTACACTGTACAGTATAAATTTCGGTGGCGGAACTTGTATGGCGACCCATGCCTTAAAACAATTAACTTGCGATACAATTTATTATAAAATATAAATAATTATAAAATAAAAAATCATAACAAATGTATAAATAACAAAAGCAGTGAACATATATTAAACGTGCTTACAGAACACGGAGCGAGAAATACAAAAAATTGCGCCAATCATTGGTTTGTCCACGTAAAAAGAGGACACACACTGCAACTCGAAAGCAGATATTGCAGGCGGAGTCGGTAATATCGGAAAATTCTTATCTACAATCTACTATACACTGATGATTATACAAAGGCAGGTAATCCTATAGATAACCTATTATGTGCATGGACATGCTTCTAAAAGGCGATATTTCTTTATGTGAAAGTGTATTTTGAAGGCTTCCGTATGGAATGAATGGAAAATGACACCGATTTTCGCACAGTTTGCGCTTGACGTATTTTCAGTGGATTTTACAAGATTTCCGTCCAGAGCTACAAGCTCCAGACGGCATGCGGACAAAGAAGCCTTTGGCTTATCGAGTCCAACAATTTTCCATCAAAAGTGTGTAGCTCGCCCTCCCCATTTAGCTGTCAATTTTTTATTTGAACATATTCACACTGCTAGCATTAACACAATCATCAGATCATTTGTTCCAGTCATTTATTATCCTCTGAGATAATGAGTAATTGCTCATGTCTAACCTACACTGTTCTTTGACTAATGTCGCTTTATGCCCTCTGGTTCTACTGCCCTCTTTAAGTTTGATGAACATACTAAGATCTTTCAGTTTAAGAATCAGCTTAGTTGTTCTTTGATATCACCTTTCTAGCTTGTATATGTCATTTTTATGATATGGCCTCCATGCTTGAATGCAATATTCCAAATGAGGTCTAACTATTTCTTTGTACAGTGGTACAATCAGCTGTTTGCCCTTATAAGTGATATTTCTTCTAATTAGCCCTAGTAGTTTGTTACCCTTTGAAGCAGCAATTCCACATTGCTCTGAAAATTTCATGTCAGCACAAACTGTCACTCCTAAATGCTTTTTCATTACTGTTTTACCTATTATGGTATCCCTCATTATGCATTTTTTGTCCACATTTCTAAGTCCTATGTGAATGCATTTACATATCACAAAATGTGCCTTCTTTTAGACCATTTAACTAATTTGGCTAATTCATCTAGTAGAGTGTGTTTATCTGCATCTGTTTTACTCTTCTGAACATGTTTGTATCATCTGGGAATCTCAGCACTTTGATTGATATATCATCTTCCAAATCAGTTTATATATATATATATATATATCAAAACTAATATACACTCTATAGGTCAAAACACTGACCCCTGTGGCTCTCCACTCAGTACTTGATATATCAAATCATTTATATATATCAACAATAATATAGGTCCCAACACTGACCCCTGTGGCTCTCCACTCAAAACTGGTTTCCACTTTGAAATCTCCCCCCCCCCTCTTCTATTAATCTCTGTCTTTTGTTTGTCAACCATGTTTTTATCCAGCTGATCACACCATCCACTATACCATGTGCGTTAACTTTAAGCAACAATCTTTGATGATACTCTTGATCAAATGCTTTCTAATAATCTAAGTAGACAACACCCACTAGTGATCATCATCTACCCATTTTATGATTTCTTCCAAAACATAAGAGAATGATTAAATATGACCTAGCCTTTAAGAACACATGTCGACATTCAATTGTTAATAAATTTGTGTTTTACAAAGAATTTCACCATGTGGTCTCTTACACGCGTTTCTAGTAATTTACATAAAACTGATGTTAAACAAACTGATCTGTAATTCTGTGTCTTTTTCCTAGATCCCTTTTTAAATAATGGTGTAACGTTTACTTCTTTCTATTCTAATGGAACGATTCCTTAGTTAAGTGACAAGTTTCCTTAAGCAGTTTCGGTGGTATGCCGTCTACTCGAGTTGATTTGCTTTCTTTCATCTTATTAATTTTCCTTGATAACATTTCAGGAGTAACAAACAACTGCCATAAATTATCTGATTCATCCTCTTCAAATTTAGTAATTGGTAATGGCAATGAACTGATAACTTCTGTGGTAAACACTGAGCTGAAATACTCATTCAGGGCTTCTGCCATCTGAAACGCATCATATGTTACGTTTCCTGCGCTGTTTTCAAAAGGTCCCCCTATATCTCGAACCTTCTGTGTACTCTTTATATAAGCGTAGAAACTCATGGTGTCATTTTATTTATATCATTCGCCAATTTATACTCAAATGTTCGTTTAGATTTTCTAATTTCGGTTTTAGCTGTTTGTAGTTGTTGCAGTCTTCTATAGTTCTAGTGTCCCTATAAAATATATACCTTTGTTGAAGTTTCTCCTCCGCTGTTTTACCATTATTTCCTGATTGTACCTGTATTAAAAAAAAGATCTGGTTATGATCACTAGATTCCGGAGGTTCACGTACTTTCACATAATCAAGTAATTCATTCTAAGAAGAGAACACGAAATCCAAAACATTCCCACCTCTGGTTGATTCCAAAATATGCTGAGTAAGAAAACAGTCCAGCATTACAAGCAGAAACTGTTGGTCATCACCGCCAGCATTCTCTAGTGATTTCCACTGGATATGTCCATGATTAAAATCATCCATTTTAACACATCCCCACTTTTTCATCTCTTTTATAGCATTGTGCAGTTTTTCATCATCCACTTGTCGTATGCTGGACTACGATAAACTAGTCCTATTGTTAATGTTGACTTCATGGTAATTATGTTGCTCATGAATCTTCCTCCCAGTCTGCTTCAATTTTCAGTCGTTCTTCACATGCCTCTATAGAATCTTTAATACCCCGTCTCCCTTTCTCTCCTGTCTGTCCTTTATAAATATTACATAACCTGATAGAGCTTGTTCAGCATCTACCAGGTCTGGGTGTGCCCATGATTCTGTGATGACTATTACATGTAGCTCAATATCTGCTACCATGATTCTAAATCGCTTCTCTTTTTTACTATGCTTCTGCCATTTAAGCGTACACATCTAAATTCATTGTTATGGATATTTGGTAAATCTTTCCTTATAGATTTGCTTGTACCATCTCATTGAGGTGGCTCTACGTATCCCCCTGCACATTTACTTTAATACTCAACTGTGCTTGGACCTTCCTCTATGCACCTGGTGAACTCACTCCCTAGAATTGCTCCTCTATTTCCTGTCAGATGAAACCCATCACTCATAAACAGATCTTCCCTCCCTACAAAGCTTACCCAATGTCTACAAAGCTGACTCCTTCCTCCATAAACAACTGATGTAACAGTGTGTTAATGGTCAATATTCTACAATTATTGTAGTACTGTCCCCTGCCACCCAGTTTCGGCAGTATACCCAATAATACGATTTGTCCAATCCGTGTCTCTTCAATTTGCGGACCAGTCTCCCATACTTGCAGTAACATCAAACGGAATATATTTTATTACATATTAGGTGCAAACGAGACGATAAATTAACGACAAATGACACTTAAATGTGAAATGCCAAGTGATATTTTTTTTTTCATGCAACATATTGGTATAAATTATTTGTCTCGCATCTGTTATGGGCAAGCGGAAAGTTCGGAAAGGCACTTAAAACTGGGAACTCTTGGCGACCCAATCTTAGTTTGCGACCCAGTTGCAAAGAACGATATAGATATAAACTAACAAACGACTCTAACTAACGAGAGTTACAAAGAATTGCATGTGTATGTGTTCTAAGCGTACAATGTGTACATCGTACATAGTATACAATGTGTACAATCATGTTATTATATATTAATGCTGAAGTGTCTGTGTGTTGGAACTTTCATTTTTTAGCCGGGTTATTTTGACAATGTGAGAGAACCGTCAGACCTCAGATCAAAGATGGGGTTATACTACACCTACATCAGTAAAACCGGAAGTCAGCCGAAAGTAATATTCTCCGTTCCATACAAAGGGTATTTTGGACTAGGTGAGCATAAGTGTTTTTTTTTTTAAATAAGGCATAGCTCTAAAATTAGCATACGCACAAATATTAACATTGCTTGAGAAAAGGAAGGACAAACTAGAAATAATTTTGTTAATCATAACGTCACTTTTCTTCACGTGATCCAAGCGTGTATCAAGGTTTGCTACTATTTGAAACTGAATTTCCACTGTATGTTTTATTTAGATCAATACAAGTTAAACTCACATAGTAGATCCATACAACAATACAGGCTGATGGAATGGTTTGTTTGTTGCATCCTTCTAGTATCATTGCATGAGAAGATACGCCTACCGGAACAAGACAGCAAGTAAAGTTGTTCCAAGCCGACAAACAAACTATCTCTGGTGACATATTTATTGTAGGCGTTCTCATATCCGGTTGCTTGCCCGTCTACCACAACGGTCAACTGAAAGGTGTCGTGTGCATAGACCGGACCGTCAGTGACCTCCTCAGTGACGTCACCTACTTCAACAAGGGTGAACTGAACTACGCGTTCATCCTCGACGGTGAAGCCCGGGTGTTGACGCACCCACTGCTGCCGCGGCCTCAGTCGATTCATGATGATCCGATCTTTATACGACTCACCTCGCTCGAGCGATCATCGCAGGCAATTGATGTCATGACCAGTATGATCAGGTGAGTCACATAAATAAACACACCATAATTGTAGTTTATTTATTATTGTCGAAAAATTATAAAGAACAAGCAAATCATGTGGTATGGTAGTGGCTTTAAAACGAAAATATAAGTTGTCCTGTTGACAGGGGTGAATCTGGCAATATGACATTTGCCTCCGAGCGCGTTGTCTCGCGAGGAAACACGATGTTTGAAGGAGTTCAAATACACAACGTGCAGTCAACATATTTCTGGGCGCCGGTGAGTGCAGCGACAAGATTTCACGTTGTCAGCTAATATATCTCTTTGTGCATGCATTTAAGAATTAAGAAACATAGTATTCTTTTTATAAGACTTTGCTATTTTGTCATGTCATGTAACTTAGATACAATTTGCTGCATTTGTGGGTTTCATAAAACAAATTATCAACGTGCGAACATATTATAATTATGTGTACGCCACTGGCCAGTTAGCACAGTAAAAGTAAAAAACACGTGGACATGTTTTTAATTCAGAAAAAAATAACGCGTGTTAGTACGAGTGATTTTTATTCAGTTATTTGCTTTCAACGTCAATTTATTGCAATACGCATTGTCGGCAGTGGTCCACGGCGATGGTTGTCTCAATAGTGTTTATGTATCTTTGTTATGTTGGATATATTCACCCTTTTCCGAATGTGTTGTAGTCGCTTTGTGTATATTTGTTAGGTCGGACAGACACGCTTCTCCGTGTGTGTTGTGTTCGCGGACATTGTAGAAAAGTTCACTGACATCTCGGAATCATCGGACCTGCCTCGGTCATTTATTTATCATCGCCTCGACCTCCAACTTCGGCCAAACCAGTGCAGTTATTTAAACCGTGTGGCGCTGAAAGGTAGGACACGAACTTGTGATTCAAGGATACATAAATAGAGAAATAACTGTGTTTCTGTCTTTTAGCTGCCCAATTTATAAAGCGAAGTTGATTTTCTAAACGTTTTGAAGCAAACATTAGTTTCCAAACATATTTGTCAAATTCTGGTGTGATGTATTAACATTTCGGTCGTATTTTGACAGGGGTGCTGGTGGTTTTATAAGAGCTGTCTTTGGTATCGTGCTTCATGTGATTTATTTAACTGGATAAACACGTGTATTCAGACAAGACGACAGTGAAGTTTGCTCCGACGGCCTTTGTCGACCCTTACGAATATCTGGACACGGATGAGACGAAGACAACGGTAGATCGCTACGAGTTGTACATGTTGGGAAAGACAACTTCTGCAGACATTTATTTTAAGGTGAATACTCTGAATAGCATGACTTGTATGAATAACACTGTAAGGTAGTCTGATTGTTGTCAAAATGTAGAAGGTGAACCGTTGCCATAGCCATACAATGGTGTTGGGTTAATATCGGAGTCTTCCCACATTTTCCTTCGAGGACGAGTTTTCAGCATTCGGTATACCCCAACTATAAGCATCCAATTCGATGTGCCTATGTATAAGTATAAACATGTAGTCCTATTGCATCATGGGACCGTTGTCGATTACGTCTACATGATATAAATGTGGTTTGTAATTTTATTAGTTTCAGAAGCAACGCTGACAGAGTATTACCTTACCCGTTATTTCCAATGACAGTAAATAGTTATGTTATGTTGCATTAGTTACGTTACCTTGTAATACTAACTGTACTAATGTTGTCCTAGTTGCCTGTGACGGTTAATATTTAATATTAATATTGACCACAGGATGGAGTAAGAGAATCGGTAGCATCAACTCTACATTTGGAAAACATCTTATCTACGCGGCCAGCTCGTTACGCCATCTGGCGGTATATTGGAACCGAAGCTGGCGTCTTCCGCATAAACCCTGGCACTCGAATGGTGAAAGAATTCGACCACACCCAACGACCATGGTATGTAAGGCTATGTTCCATTCGCTACAACCAATGATCGCTTCTATTCGTCGCAATCAAGGTACGTAAACCTAGATTGCATTCTTCACAACCAACGACCATGGTGTCTAAGCTTAGCTTCGACTGATCAAACTAACCACCGTGGTATGAACGGCTCGTTTCCATTGATCATAACCAACTACGTTTGTTTGTTAGTCAAGTTGCCATTGGTCAAAGAAACGAGCATAGTACATAAGTTTAGCTTGATCAAGCTAACTATCAACGTATATACACCTACCTCCAGTTACAAAATATTGTGATTTGTAATATATGTGTTCCACTACGCCTATTATTTATTATGACATTGTATTGTAATGTAAATGGTGTAGTCTTGATGCTATAATGATGGTTTCGTTCATCCATCGCGTGTGTTAATTTTCAGTCCCACTATCGAACGTTTATTGTTGTATGGAGCTGATGAATAAATGATCTCGAGAGAAAGCCCGACGGGATTACATAACAATGCTAAGGAAGTGTTTAATGTCCAAAGGAGCAAGATATTGACAAAACAAGAACGAAAGGGGACGTATGCAAACTCACTAAAGCGACTTGCGTAATAAATCGCCAATTAAACGGTCGCTGGTATTGCCACGGAGAATAACTTTTATCAATATATAGACATTCAGTCCTGGGAAGAAAAACAGAAGGCAATAAAAGAAACATATTACATAGTATTATTTTTCAAGGTGTTGTTTTTGTTGTTGAAAATAAATAAACATTAATTAATTTATTCAAAATTCTTGAAAGCTGATCTTTTAGCCAGACTCTATCGCAGGTGATATCCTTAAAAACCGTCGCATATAATGCACAATCAAAGTCGTACCCAATCAATAATATTCAGCTCACGGAACAAGATATCATCATTGTGTACTGCAATCTTTTTCTATTATGATGTTGTAACACTTTCACATTTGCCCAGGATAAAAGTATATATTGTGTACTCCATAGAAACGTCATGTGTAGGGGATGTTACGATTGACGTTGCACTAAATTTGGTGGTTTAAAGCCGTTGTACTCTAAGTAGAACCAAGATATCCATTCTGTTCAACATATAAACGTGACATCAAAACTGTTCTAGGTACACATGTGATATATATTCTATCAAATGTGCCAATTATAAACTATGCACAAACGTAGGTTTATACCTTAATTGTAGGTACAAACCTGATGTCCAACGTGTTCTAGGTACAAACGAGGCCTCCAATTGAAGGGGCTGACCACGTTCTCTACACCCTACACAGACGCTTCCGGAACTGGTACTATCCTCACGCTCAGTCAGTCCATTTATCAAGGCCGGTAAGCAACGGTGATTCGACTTAATAACGCAGCATTGACTATTCTTATACATTCCTTTAACTGTACGAACTGCAAGAGTCCACGTTGTACATGGAACACTCTTGATAACGATAATAAACCATTTGTGACTTTATAGGAATGACTACAATTGTAGAGAAGCAACAAGTAAGTTAAATAGACGAACTGTCAAGGTTCAGCACGATTGCCTCCAAAGTAAAATCGCAGAAAGGAAATAGACAAAGAAACATTTGGCTTAATTTTCATTTGGACTTTTTCAAGTAAAATGAAAAACTCAGGCTTTTGGCGTTAACACACTCAGAAAGACAGTTTGTTCTATACATAGGGATAATTTGTTTGTATATAATCTGGCGTGATTTAGTGACAATATATAAAGTTTTGTTGTGCTATGTGTGTCGTTTATGTGACGACGAGCGTGCAGTCAGTGAAGATGTCTTTATTTGCACGGCGCCAGCCGGCATCATGAAAACAACGATCCGGTGACTGCCGTGATGGGAATGGACTTCACACTGCCATATCTCTACTACCGAATGCTCGCCACCTATCCCGCCTGTTCAGCGCCAGAACACAGGTGAGTCCATCACGCCAGAAACTTCCCATGTCCTCTATACGCGAGGGTTGTCACCCATGTACTCACGCACGAACTCACACAATGCACATCACTTATATCGGTGGCAGAACTAGATAATTGCCTGAACGCCATGGGTGGATTCCACACTCATCTTGAAGTTGTCGTTTCTTCTCGGTGAGCGTCTTTAAACTCGCAGTGAGAACATATAATATAATGGAACGTCTGAAATAACCTCGTAGCTCTCTTGCGTATCGATCCGTCTGTTGGCGACTTTAAGAGGGATCTTAGTTATGAAATACGCCTAAAAAAATGCGGTTTAACAACACTAGAGACCAGGAGATTGAGAGGAGATCAGATAGAAGTGTTTAAAATATTGAAGGGTTATGAAAATATTGATAGAAATATGTTTTTTTCAGTTAAGAAAGATAGAAGGACTAGAGGACATGATCTTGCATTAGCAAAGGAGCAGAGTAGATTGGATATAAGAAAGTTTTCATTTTCACAAAGGACTGTAAATGAATGGAACAGATTACCTGCTGATTGTGTGGGTGCTAGTAGCGTGAATATGTTTAAAAATTAAATCGACACATACCTCAGACGGGCGGGATACACATAGATAAAAAGGTCGGACTCTCGATAAGCCAAGGGCTTCCTTGTCCACCTGCTACCTAGAGATAAATCTCTGGGTGGCAATCTTGTTAAATCTTGTTAAATACCGATTATCGATTCCTGAGATTGACTAACCTTTTGTATTGATGCGCCTGTGA
This sequence comes from Escarpia spicata, assembly GCA_963995525.1. Taxonomy (NCBI): domain Eukaryota; kingdom Metazoa; phylum Annelida; class Polychaeta; order Sabellida; family Siboglinidae; genus Escarpia; species Escarpia spicata. The sequence continues at coordinate 71,689,211 of OZ023205.1, read as the reverse complement.
GCTTGGTTTCCGAGGATTTAGGGGCAAAAGAAGGACCTTATTATTATTTTTGTTACAATTATTACTATGAACGTATGCATGCGGACATGTACGTATTCTGAGTTAGTAAATGTAACAGTGTTGTACAATATATAATGATAGTTTGCTCTATTTATCATGTTCATCGCCGCTTAAATGTTAAATGCATACTGAACAAGAATGATTTGCTGTATAGACGAAATAGTCTCAAATTTGCAGGTGTTTCCTGGTCGACAGCAGTGGCTTCATTGTTCTTCACAAAGATTTCATTGAAGACAGTTCGTTGACCGAGTCGCTGAGCGACACGATGATTCACATCAGTACAAAAGAGACGCTGATCGCGCGAGATCTGGTGGCGAGAAACGTCATGAAGAAGGCCGCTTGTGTCAACGTTCAAGAGTTTAGCAATCAGTACTTCTGGAAGGCGAGTGCAGGAATCGTTACAATACAATAAGAGTATGTTATAATAACAGGAGGTAATAACATATGTCATAATAAGAGAAGAATTTATGGATGGAAGGTGGGAGGGATGGAGGGATAGAGTGGTTGGGATGTTGGAAGGGAGGAATTGGGGAAGGAAGGAGACAGAGGGAGAGAGGTGGAATAAAGAAGATAGGATGTAGAAATAGAAATGGGATGGTGGAAGGGATGGGGTGCGGAGATAGTGAGGAAGGGAGAGATGGTGGGGAGGGAGGGACGGAGAGAGGGAGGAACGGGGATGGAATAGAAGGAGGGCTGGGGAGAGAGACGGATGACTGAGTGATGGAAGGAGAGATATGGAAAGGGATTGAAAAGGGGACGGAGAGGAGGGAGGTAGGGAGGGAGTGACTACCACATTTGATTGTTTTCGACACTGATCTGATATACAGCACCGACGACAGAGACAAATGCAATTATGTGATGATTCTACGTGGTTACAGATATCTCTGCAGAGTATCCACGACGGTCACGTATCTTCATCCACTTATGCGTTAACCGAGGTACCCGGAAGTAACATATTCGTAGTCATAGCAACAGGTTCGTCTTCCGGCCCTCCACGTGAATGCAGTTGGTGTGACGGGGTGAGAATAATTCAACTTTCAATATTTTCAAATATTATCAAAAGAACACTAAAGCTTTGACAAACTTCGAATACGTGAACTGGTTCTAGAAGTGATGCCAAAACCCTTGTTACGAGATATGTATAACATAGTCTATAATTGATTTTACTGACGAATTAGTCTGAACAATATTAATTATACAGTGAAATGTTATTTTCTTCACAACGTGCATCATCTGATGGTAACTAGTGTTCGATTCTTGCCAAGATGTAATTTTAAAGGGAAACAAAGGGCATTTAATGGGTTATGTACCTGAAAGATTATTATAAACTAACCATCTGCAACAAATGTTATAATATATCACGCTGGCATGTTATTAGAAATGAGTCCTGAAGCTAACGTATTTCATGTATTATATAGCTACATATTGGCAGGTAAACCTACGTCATAAGTTCCTCCATCAACAACATATTGGTGTTGGAAAAATAATATACTGTTTCATTAACTAAATTCAATCAATGAAAAATAATAACCGCAGATATTTATTACTATAACATTCACCATTTTTAATCAGGGAATGCCATAGGTTTTTTATCGCGCGTTTTCCAGTTTTGGGACTGATCAACATGCTTTACACGTCACCCCTTGGCAGACCTTTTCGAATACCATATCGACTTCTCTAGAAAAACAATGGCTATTTGTTCGCTAACTATCCACACCGTCTATAACCAGATATCCATTTATACAGGTATGAGAACTGAAACAACATGGAGTGGACGAAATTACCCAATCTTAAAAGCGGCATAAAATGGGTTCGAACGCGGATTCTCTCGAATAAGAATCCATCGTTCTAACAGGTATCGAAATTGTCCACGTGCCGTCTATTAATGGACACAAGTTTGGCGACCGACATGCATACCATCCAGGAGGAAAACGACAAGATTCTCACACACACTAACACCTACACACGCGCGCGCGCACACACACACACACACACACACACACACACACACACACATCCGCACATGCACAGGCACAGCCGCACGCCCGATTTTAGTAAGATTCGCTGTTTTTCTTTGCATCAACATATAGTAAATAAATAAATAAATAAAGGTAAGTTCATATATGGCGCTGTATCCAGTCCTCATGACTGTGAAAAGCGCTTTACACTTTACTCCTTGACAGACCTGTTCAATTGAACGCCATCTCGACATGTCTGGGAAGCAATAATAATGTTTGCTACATGTTTTCCAGAGAAACCACCTGCCTCTCTGCAGTCGGGCACCGTGTCATTGTCCGTGCTATAGTCCGACGGACATCTACAAGTATTGTAAGGACACGTTCTCTCTACACGCGTGAGTGCAGCAGCAATACTTTGCATGTCGACTAACGTTACCACGGTTACATTACAGCTTGAAACGGAAACATACTTAGCCAATCATTAAAGATTAAGTGAAATGAAATTGTCAAAATTTGTATATGTAAACGTAATGCTCTTGTCAAGTAATGTGCCAAATATGTAGTTAGTTGATTACGAAGTAGTGTCATAAGCCCGCTCAAACATTGTCATTTGTATATCAAAAAACATCTAGCTCGTGTGATTTTGATGACGTCACGGGATGAAATGCCGCCAAGTCCCTCAGCCTTTTAGCATGGCGCGCGACGGTGTGGGTTGGTGTTTCAGGCTTTACCTGGAATTGCAGTGGTGTTGACCATGTCAGGTTGTGGTTTGTAGTGACGGCTGGACGGTCTGTGGTGTTGACCATGTCAGGTTGTGGTTTGTAGTGACAGTTGGCTGGTCTGTGGTGTTGATAATGTCAGGTTGTGGTTTGTAGTGACGGCTGGCCGGTCTGTCGTATTGATCATGTCACCTTGTGGTTTGTATTGACGGCTGGCCGGTCTGCGGTGTTGATCATGTCACGTTGTGGTTTGTAGTGACGGCTGGCCGATCTGCGTACCTCAGTCTGCTGTCGATAGTTTGGAGGATCTGCGAGCTGACGAACATGCTAAAGTCTCCAAGTTAGGCGCCTGCTTCAACTACTCGTGTCACGGGAACAAGAGGTGAGTGTAAAGGTGGCCGCTCGATGATCATCCAAAGAACGTGTTCGTAGGACTATCTGGGTCATATATCGCAGAACGAGCAAAGAATATGCCGTGCTATAATAATATCTGCGTTTAGTTACATGTCAACCACCACAGTTGACGAGAATAGGACTCAGATATGTCTTCTTTGTTTATTTTTCGACAAAACGCTACGATCGTGTTCAGATACTGTTTTTTCATTATAATTAATTAATTTAGCACAACGGTGACATTTCGTTACTTTCAACGTTTCTAAAACCGTCGGTCGTGTTCTCCAGGAAGTGTATGCAAAGTTCTTGTTCTGCTCGCGGTGGGCCAAGTGACCATCATCTCAGTTTACGGTCGATGTTGCTTCCACGTCCAGAACACATATGTCATTGATCTTCTGTCTGTTTGCCAATTAATTTGACAGGGAATTGACATAAGAAATAATGAATTTGTTCTGTAGTTGTCATGTTGCTTCCAGCGATTGTGTTACTACGGTCACCTGTACCTGGTGCACGGGAGAGGGCATCATCGGCGAAACTCTGCAGCGATACCCCTTCTGCACGCGAGGAGACTGTCCGCTATTTCGCGAAGACAAAGCAGGTAATCAACACTGTTTTTCTATCAACGTTGTATTGCCTTTTGCAGTTCAGCCAAATGCTGCCAGATTATGTGATTTATTGTAGGATTATCTTAAATAATTTGCATAATTTGAAATTTGATGAGATTTTATGTTATTGTAAAATAAAGGTGTAAATATTGATATCAATTAAACCGCAGAGTATGCAACAGCAACACATATATGTACACCTGTCTTATTTCAGGATGTGCAAGCGATTAATTTATTAATTAACACAGCGTGTTAACAAATTGTCTGCAACCGCTATGATCCGATAGTTGTCTAGTCGAACATTACTATAGCCCCAAATACGGAACATTTGGTTGATGTTTGAACATGCTGAATACCGGACATACATGATTCTCAAAACGCTCATTGACCTTGCCGATTGCCCTAATAGTTATGAAGCCAACTAACTGTGTGATATTTAATGTATGACGTCGATACTGTGGTTTAGTTTTAAAGCAACTACCAATCGGAATGCACGTTTAAACCCTTAGTAAACTTCTCAGGAAAATGACCGTTTGAATAAAATCAATCACTATACCTCATCTTTGCAGGTGACTCAGGTGACAGTGCCAGTATGGTGGGCGTCATATTACCCGCGGTGTTGGTACCACTCGTCCTCATTGTCGTCATCGCTGTGACGATATATATATGTCGCCGGAAACGCCTCCCTCCCTCAACACCAAGGACAGAGACAGCGTCTCACACCAACAGCGGCTTTCAAATGGACGCCCGACCGCCGCCAACAGCGCCTCCTCACGGCGATGATCAACCTCCACCATACACGGCTTGTTACTGCGGGTAACATTATGCGTAACGCTTCAAGACCGACGCTGTTGGATGAAACTTAAATACCACCCGCGCACTGGTCGACTGTAGCGTGATACTGGTCACCATACACGGTTTGTTATCACTGACCTGTATTAAGTCTGTATGGCGCGGCTACGTTTTGACGCCGCGGACCAGCGATCTTGTTGTGGCCGGCACTGACAATTGATTTGCGCCTCCAAATAAACAATAAATCGATGCTTTCTGTGATAACCCGTACACGTCGACATGCATCTCACATATATACGTATTTGAATAGGAGCGCTCAAACCCAAAAGAACCACGGCAGAATGGCGATTGTCACTCACAGAGGCGTCAGGTGGCTGTATACAACCGAACACGGCATTAGCCATCCAGTCTATATAGAGAGATCAGAGTGCTTATTTCTGAGGACATTTGGCGTAACGCATCAAAACTGGGCGCGGTTGGACAACACATAAATACCACACGACAATGGGCTATTCATAGCGTGATTCTGGTCACGTTGATAAATACCTTGTCGAAGGAGTAGTGATATTGATGATGATGGTTTATTATTTAAAAAAACAACTGTGATACGATGCGCCTACATCAAGACACATTACAGAGAGACATTGTCGTTGTTCCTATAACAAAGGTATACATCCACAAGCAGCTGGTTTTTTGTGGCCAGCACATGTCATACACATATAATAATTCCGTGGTGCAGGTTGAAAAAAAAATTGAATACAACATAACATTTGTAATTGAAGAAAAACAGCAGCATAAACCACGCCGATATTATTCTCATCGACACACGCTCTGTGGTTGTAATAATGAATGTTAATTATACAAGTCACTGACATTGTTTACCAACAAAGTCTTCTTGAGTTGACGTTTAAACGTTATGCCTGCATAGGTAGGCCTGCAATCCACCATGTTTACTACGTTGTGCCATAGTTTAAGACATCTGTGACTAATGGTTTTGTATAATGCACTGATAGTTATTCGTGTGGAATCGAATTGCTTTGAACTTTCACATCAGCCCAACATGTTTTGTTAGGATTGATCTTTTTATATCCGGGCAAGTAGCTTAGCCATAGTAATCGGTCTCTTGCATGAGAAAATACTATTTAACCAGGAGGCGAGTACATTATTCCAGCACAGTCGACAGTCGATTAATCGATGACGTCGTGGTTAATTGCGGTACAACGTAAAAGCTCCTGTGTCTGCGGGTGGAAACCTGTCTTAATAAATTAATGTTTTTTATAACCTGTTGTTGGCATTCACATTGTTTCACACGTTGGCGGCCATATGGTAAGCAGGTTGTACACCAGGCGACGCCGTCGCCGCAACGAGACGATGTTGACATCATTAAAGAATTGTCGAATGATGTCGATTACGATATTAACGCGTCGTTAATCTGCTTTTAAAGGTCATAGAGTTGGTGGATGGTGCATGTCGTTAATCTGCGTTAAAAGGTCATAGTATCGGTGGTCGGTACGTGTCGTTGGTCACCGTTTAAGGGTCGTAGTATCGGTGGTCGATGCGTGTCGTTAATCTGCTTTTAGAGGTCGTAGTATCGGTGGATGGTGCATGTCGTTAGTCGGCGATTAAAGGTCGTGGTTGGCACATGTCGTTACCTTACCTTACCTATCCTCTTCGGGCCTTGTGGCCCATAAGGCTGCTGTGCGACTCCGCCACCTCGCCCTGTCAACGGCTATGTGTCTGGCTTTGCTCCATGTTGCCCAGCCCAGTTGCTTCCGTTCTTTTTCCACTGTGGTTCTCCACGTTGTTTTTGGTCGACCAACTTTTCTTGTTCCTTCCGGCGTCCATGTCAGTGCTGTCAGGCAGTGGTTTTCTTTCTCAGCACATGCCCGATCCAATTCCACCTTCTTCTCTGTACTTCTGTGCTGATCTTTTCTTCTGCTGTTATGTTCTCAATGTCTTTGTTCGAAATTATTACTGGCCATCTAATTTTTAAAATTCTTCTGAGACAGTTGAAATGGAAAATGTCAAGTTTTTTGTTGTCGCATTTGTTTACTTTCCATGTTTCACATCCATACAGTAACACTGATTTGACCAGAGTATTGTATAATCTGAGTTTAGTTTTTAATGTGTACACATTTGAGTTCCATATCTGCTTGAGTTTCATGAATGATGTCCTTGCTTTTCGTATTCTGTTGTTAATATCGTCATCCCCTCCTCCTTGCTTGCTGACGTTTGCGCCCAGGTATGTATATTTCTCTACTTCATTCAGTTGTTGATCATCAATCTCTATTCTGTTGTTGCATTTGCTGTTGATCCTCAATACTTCAGTTTTCTTTTTATTTATTTTTAGACCAGTTTTTGATGCGAATGCATTCATTTTTGTTGCCTTTGCTTGCATGTGTCTGTAACTTGATGACATAAGCGCAATGTCATCTGCAAAGTCCAAGTCTTCAAGTTTTGACATGAATCTCCATCTTATCCCTGTGTTGTTTTCTTCAGTTGTTTTCCTCATTATCCAGTCGATTACCATCAAGAAAAGAAATCCGGACATTACGTCTCCTTGCTTAACTCCAGTTTTTACCTTGAACCACTCAGATTGTTCACCTTCATCTAACACTGCACATTCACTGTCCTCGTACAAAATCTGGACCATTCTGATTATCTTGTATGGGATTCCATAGCTCGCCATGATTTCCCAAAGGCTCTCTTGGTGTACAGAGTCAAATGCCTTTTCGAAGTCTACAAAAGTTACATATAGCGTTGCTTGCCATTCCACTACCTGTTCTGTTATGTTTCGAAGGATGAATATCTGCTCAACTGTGCTTCGTCCTCTTCTGAAACCTGCTTGTTCATCTCTCAACTTGTTGTCAACTCCATCTCTTATTCTGTCTATTATCACTCTTCCGAACACTTTACTAGGGACAGATGTTAGAGTAATACCTCTCCAGTTTCCGCACTCTGTAAGGTTACCTTTCTTTGGTATTTTAACAATCAGTCCTTGTTTCCACGTCTTTGGTACTTTTTCTTGTTCCCAAATTGTTTTGAATAAGCTTAGAAGCCAATTCTCTGTTGTCGCCATGTCTGCTTTCAATAAGTCTGCTGTAATGTCATCTTTACCTGCAGCTTTCCCATTCTTTAGCTTCCTCAGTGCTGATCTAATCTCTGTTTTTGTTATAGAGTCTGTGCTGATTTCATCTATGATTGGATCTAATTCAATATCTATAACGGGGTCATCGGGCATAGGTCTATTAAGGACTTCTTCAAAATGCTCCTTCCATCTTGTCCGCTTGGCTGGTCCTTCAGTTATTAGGTTTCCAGATTTGTCTTTTACTGCATTCGCTGTTTTGTGTTTGTCGTTAATAAGTGTCTTTGTGATGTTGTAGACTTCTTTCAGCCTTCCATTCTCGGCTGCTTTCTCTGCTTCTGCAGCCAGGTTGTCTACCCACTTTCTTTTATCTTGTCTCATGTTTTTCTTTACGTCTTTGTCCTTTTGTTGATACTTATCCTTGTAGCTCTGCTTTATCCTTTCTGACTTTGCTTGTTCCATGTTGTTCTTTAGTCGTTTCCTGTCTTCTACCAGTTCCCATGACCCTTTGCTGATCCATGGTTTTTGTCCTCTCTTTTTGTAACCCAGTACTTCTTTGGCTGTTTCTTTGTAGGCCACCTCGAATTCTTGCCATTTTCTCTCAACAATGTCATTATCTGTCTCGGCGTAGTCCTGTAGTACATCATATCTGTTCCGTAGCTTCAATGAGAATTGCATTTTTATGGTTGGTTGTTGCAGCTTGATTGTGTCGAATTTCTTTCTGTTCTCACTGGTCTTTTGCTTCCTCTTTAGCTTCAGCCTGATCTTCGAGCGCACTAACTGATGGTCACTCGCAATGTCTGCCCCCCTCATCACTCTAGTGTCCATAACTGATGTTCTGTGCTGATTGCTCACTAGCACATGGTCAATTTGGTTTTTGGTTCGCCCTCCTGGAGATGTCCATGTCTGCTTATGGATGCGTCGGTGTGGAAATATGGTTCCTGTTACCACAAGGTTGTTTAATCCACAGAAGTCAATTAGTCTTTCTCCATTTTCGTTTCTATCACCAATTCCATGGCTTCCCATTATGTCTTCGTAGCCCTCATTTTCTTCTCCAACTTTGGCATTTAGGTCCCCCACTACCATGAGCATGTCATGTTTATGTACACTGCCCACAACTGACTGCAACTGTTCATAGAACTGGTCTTTCTCTTCGTCACTTGTTTCATTTGTTGGTGCATATGTTTGTATGATTGATAGTTTAACATATCTTGAAAAGATTCTAGCATAAATAATTCTATCACTGATAGGTTTCCACTCTAGTAATGCTTGCTCTGCTTTCTTTCTCATCATTATTGCCACTCCATGTCTGTGTAGGTTGTCTTCTCTCCCAGAGAAAATAACACTCTCTCCAGTGTTTAACTTGACTTTCCCGTGTCCTGTCCATCTGCATTCGCTAATGCCCATGACATCGATTCTGTATTTATCCATTTCTTTTGCAAGTTGTGCTGATTTACCTATTGAATATAACGTTCTCACATTCCAACATCCTATATTTACAGTTTCTTTTGGTCTGGTCAGCGACGCTATCGACTGCCGAACGTCCGATTGGCTTTGATCCGGAAGTGTCATACTTTCCATGTATCTGATGTCCTCAGGTATATGAAGCGTCGCCTCGTCATAACCGTTTCCAGCATGTGCTGGCGAAGTCACACGTTTAGTTTCCGTAACAATTATTGAGCTGGGGGGGTTGTTGGCCCTCCGCAGTAGGTTTAATTTTGGGGTTTTCCTTCCCCTAGTCAGAGCCTCGTTTGCCCACAACCGCAAGGTAGTGGTTTCCCAGGGGGAACCACAAGGAGGTGAGGTTGACCTGGGTGTTCTACGGTTTACCGGCAGGTTACTATTTTCACTTTTCACCCCCACAGAGGGCTAGCCGACCCCAACGTCACTGGCTGTGGCGCTGGGCGCTTGAACACCCCTTTCCCCCCATGTCGTTAGTTGGCGTTTAATGGTCATAGTATCGGTTATGGGGGCATGTCGTTAGTCGGCGATAAAAGGTAAACTAACTACAGCTCAATTATGAATATAATAAAACCTGTAAATTTAGCAGGTAGCTAAAACATACATGTATTATTAGCTAAAATGTATACCATAAAATAGAACGATAATGATTTTATGTACGCAATAACGCATTGACAATATCCTAACCATCGACTGTCATATTGCTGTAGATAAGCTAAAAGGGGGTCAGGCAGACTGCCACTAAGACCATTGTTGCTGGCTTTCGTAGCAACCGCCCCAAAATTGTAATCTACAGCAAGTTACAATTGAATCACTTACACACTTTCGAAAACTAATAACAACAACAGTGCATAAGTTCCAACGCAGTAAGGGTTTAGCAAGTATTACAATTACATTACCAATAACTGATGACAAAATCTCAACGAATAATTAAGTTTATTTAATTTCGAATGTAGCAAATAGTTACACTTACTTCTGATATACTAATTACCATACTAATTTACGGAAGTAAAGACATTACAACGCAATGTATTATTTATTTATTATTAAGAACGTCCACATATATAACAATTTTGCCTCTGTAATGTTGTAGAAAACATAGTTTGGCATAACTAATAAATCCTTGTAAGTTATGTGTTAGCATTTTGTTCCTTATGTGATTCGCTGTGTTGTTTATTTGTAATGGAATGTCATACCTAATGCATCGTTTGACAAAGTCATGTTTAGCCCTATATGTCATGTATTTGCGTATTAATGTTGTGAACATTTCTATTTAAAGTAAAAGGTAAGTTTTACCAATTTACTGATAATGTCATGTGCACATATTGATAATAACATTTTAATAAATTCCAATAGTTGCAGAATGTCTCTTTCTTTACGAATTAGGCCATAATTTATATATGTTAACATTAATGAGATATACAAAATAACTTTATATTTAATGGCAACAATCGTGTTAATTTGTTTAATATCCCAGTCAATTTAGAACATTTGATTGAAATGTGTTTAATGTGAATGGCCTATATAGGTTATGTTGCAATGTTACACCTAGAAGATTAAAGTTTTGAACTCTTTCGATTCTGGTTTCATCTAAGTTGAGTAGAAAATAATTGTGTTGTTTATTTGCCAGATTGTGTGTTATGTGTTTGGATTTCTTTATATTTAAAAACATTTTATTTATTTTGTAAGCCATTCGTTTACCTTGTTTAAATATGTATTTAAATGATGTTCGACATCATCAGGACATATTTTTTAAAGAATGATTTGTAGTAAATAAAGTTTTATCATCTGCATGCATTACATATTTAAATATCTCACTTGACTTTGGTAAGATATTTATGTATATTAGACACAGAAGTGGGCCTAGTATAGAGCCATGTGGCACATCTGTCGTAATAGGCAGGGTTTCAGAAATATTATCATTATAAATAACATATTGTTTTCTATTTTTCAAATAACCTTAGCTTTAGAGCAATATTGCATATTCCTTACCGATGTAGTTTGCTTAATAGAGTTGTGTGATCTAAAGTATCAAACGCCTTTGTTAAATCTAAAAATATATTGATAGGTGTTGTATTTGTATACAGTGCAGTTATTGTTCGGTCGATGACTTCCATAATGGTATATTCAGTTGGATGACGAGCTTTTAAGCCATACAGGTTAGCATTAAAAAGTTGGCGTTTTATAAAATATGAATGTATCTGAGTATGCATAACGTTTTAAAAAACCTAGAGTATCAGTTATTTTGCAGTCTCTTTCTCTTAAATATATAGGTATTGATTTTGTTGATTTGGATTTTTCAAATTTATTTGATAGTTTTCCAAGGTTTCGTTGTGTAGTTTTTATATTTGTTAAACCGCTTTTTATAAAATATCAGTTTGGCTGCTCTGATACGTCTTTTAAAGATACAATTATACGTTTTCAAGTTTGTCTTTTTAATGAAATAATCAATCTATGTAGATTTGTCAGTTTAAGCTGTTAATGTAGGCTGTCTCTGTATTTAATATATTTAAGTATGCCATTTGTTTTCCATAAGGTGTTTTGTGTTTATATTTATTAAACATGACCAATTTATGTGGCATATGTTTACAATTTGCCTTTTCAAATACATTCGTTACTATTTTATAATTATTATTTGGATCATGCGAAATATCTTGACCTAATTTATCCATAATGTTTGAGTTAATTATTTCATTAGCAAAATTTGACAAAGCTTTTCCATTTGTAACTGGAACAGTGTCAATAAGCGTAACATTTGATTTGGTCTGAAAACTGTTTGATTAGAATACTTGCTACCGACTGGAGCGTAAATTGATTAAGCTTACAAAATAAATTGTCGATCAATGCGCCATTTAGGGCGGAAAATCTAGTTGGGAGTGTTATTTTTGGAAAGACGCTAAATCCTGTTAAGATGCCGTAAAACTCACTGAAAATTGTTTTCATGAATGTTAAGCAAGTTTATATTGAAATCTCCTGCAATGATAACATCGGAATTTGTTTCAAGTTGTGATAATAATAATAATGCAAATTCATCAGTAAATTGTTTGTAATCAACATTTACGTTTCGTGGTGGTTTATATATATATATATATATAGACCACCACGAAACTTGAATGTTGATTACAAACAATTTAGTGATGAATTTGCATGTATCTATCTATCTATCTATCTATCTATCTATCTATCTATCTATCTATCTATCTATCTATCTATCTATCTATCTATCTATCTATCTATCTATCTATCTATCTATCTATCTATCTATCTATATATCTATCTATCTATCTATCTATCTATCCATCCATATATATATATATATATATATATATATATATATATATATATATATATATATATATATATATGTATATACATATATAATACCGACTGTCACAGGTTTCATAAGATCACCCCGTGTGATTTCAATTAGCTCTCCTTCCCATTTTTGTTTTTAGTACATTGTAATATTGTATAATCATATTTTGTGTGAATATATACACACTTAAGCCTCCTTTAGTACTACTAATTTTATCCAAGGAAATACAAGTATAATCTTATATTTGAATGTTAGGTTAATCATTTTTTTATAATAATATAATAATAATGTTTTATTAGAGAAACTATGATACATTCAAATCAATTACACACATAGATTGCCATGGTTTCTGTAATGAGGGTATAAAGCCACGAGTGGTTGATTAAGCCTCACAATACATGTGATACATATGTAAATTTCATGGTGCACGAAAACAATTTGTGTGATTGAAGATAGAAGAAAAACAGCAACATGAATCACAGAAGTACTATTTTCATTTCTACAAAGTCATTAATATTATTTACTAGAAAAAATTCATGACTTGACGTTTAAAAGTTGCTAATACATAATTACAATCCATTGTCGTTTACAATCTATTGTTGTCGCCATATATTTCCATAAATTATCACCTCGATATCTAATGGTTTTATATAATACATTATTTTTTGAAATCGGTACATGTAGTAATTCTGCATTGCGTTTCCTATGTTCGTGTTGTTCGTTATTTCTAATGAACGTCCTTGTCATAACCGACGGAAACATATTCTTAACGATTTCGTACATAAACAGCACAGCCGTGCATTAGAGTTGGTCTGTGTGCGCTCTGTACGGAGCTGACATAATTAACCGAATTGCATACTTTTGCAATTTGAATAGAGAACTAAAATGTGTATTATATGCTCTTCCCCACACTTCGATATAGAAGGTTAGATATGAATATAAAAATGTATAGTGTAATGTTACAAGGGATGATCTATTCAGGGTTTTTCAAGCTTTACTTATAATTCCAACAGCTTTGGCTATTTTATATTTTATATACTGTTTATGAAAAGACCAGGACAAATTAGCATTGATTAAAATTCCTAAGAATGTTGTATTTTCTACTTAATTTGTAGTCCACCAATAAGGATGGCAATTGGATTGGATACCTTTTTATTTACTGACTAGAAGACAATAAAATGTGTTTTACCGATATATAAAGATAGTTTATTATTCTTTAACCAAGTAACACATTTTTGCAGTTCTTGATTCATCACAGTTTCTAGCTCGCTAAGACTGTTACCATTGACAATACATTTGTATCATCAGCATATATAATAGGAAATAGGATATGTGATATGTTAATAATGACGTTAATATAGATTAAGAATAACAGTGGCCCTATTATTGATCCTTGTGGGACACCACAGCATATGGACTGAATGTTCGATTTTAGTCCATCAAATAAAACGTTCTATTAGACAAATAAGTCAGGCAAGTGCTCTTCCTCTAATGCCATAATGTTCTAGTTTATTAAGTAATATTCTATGGTCAACTGCATCGAAAGCTTTACTGAAGTCAACAAAAACTCCTAGTACATAGTCACCATTATTTATAGCTGTGGAAATTGTATCTACTAGTTGCACAAGAGCCATGTTTGCAGAATGCTTCTTCCTAAATCCAAACTGGTAATCATATAAGATGTTATGTTTGTTTATGAAAGATGTTAGTCTGTTGTACATTATTTGTTCTAGAACTTTAGAGAAACTGGCAAAATCGATACTGGACGGTAATTGTTTACGTATATTTTTAGATGTTTTATTATAGTTCCCACTTCATTCAGTTCAACTGGAGAGATAAATATTGTATGGAAGTTTCGATGCTTAATATATATTGACGAGTCAATAAAAATATGTTTTTATCTTTTCAGCCAACGATGGTCCAACCTTAACAAAATAGTTATTGAAGTAATTGGCAATGACTTTTTATTGGTTATTTTAATTGATTATTAATAGCTATCTTCGGAGATTGGGAGGTTTATTTATTTTTATTGATTATTTGATTGGGGATTTGATAGATTTTGCTTTAATAATTGTTCATAGTGATTTTTTTTCTGCTTTTCTTAAAATTGAGTTAAGCTTATTGCGGTATGCTTTACATTTAGTTTCATTAGTAAGGGTAGGTGCTTTTTTGTAGTAGGCGAATAATTTATTTTTTACATTTTATGGAGGTCTTCATCCTATGTGATAGCCGCTGTATTTTTGTTTAATCTTTACTTCAGGAAAGCAGTTAAGATAATGCTTACCAAACTGTGAATAGAAAGCAGCATATGCATTATTTGGGTCATCAAACTCAGAAGTAACGAGAGACCAGTCAGCATTAGTTAGATTTGTTGCAAAATTGTCTATGTTCTGATCGGTATAAAGCCTTTCAGTTATGCATTTTGTGTTTACATAAGTTGAACAACTATTGTTATCGACACAGAAAACAGGAAAATGATCGAATATATCTGTATATAGTATACCAGAACAAGTTTACGTGCTATTTATAGTTAGGTTATTAGTAAAAATGTTGTCAATAAGTGTGGCGGCAGCGGTAGCAGTTACTCTAGTTGGCTTGTTCCGTTAACCAACTTTCCTGAATACACAAAATGCTAAAGGTGTAGTTAAGTAGCTGCAGTTCTTTTATAAAGGCCTCCACCTCATTGCATTTAGCGTTTATAGATTGTATCGTTGTGCTCAGTATGCAAAAACTATTATTTTTGTATTTATTAGTGACTTTAAATGATCAATGTCATAGTGTGATGAAGGTTTCTTACTGGCAAACTGTCGTTTTCAAAGTTTTCACCATTATTATAATGCTAACTTTTATTTAACTGAATCTATGATTTAGTTCTTAAATATGTTACATAGTTGCATAGAGCATTGTTCCAAGAATTCTGCAGGCGATTGCCGATATCATTTTGCATACCAAAGCAATTTAACTGTATACAAATTATCGTTAAATTAGTTTGAGATTTAACTATAATAAAATGTAGCATGAACAGGAAACCTTCCAATTTAAATTAAAAACATTATATTAACAGCATTAGAAAGATTATCATCATTAGTGGCTTAGGTGAGAATGCACAGAATAACTCATTTATGCAGTAAAACTAATGTTCAACAGTTATAATTGGACTAGGTTATTCTAATAACAAACAATAATATTATAGATTAGAAGAAAGAAAACCAGTGTAAGGCAGTTATGTATAAATAATGAGATGACA
This sequence comes from Escarpia spicata, assembly GCA_963995525.1. Lineage (NCBI taxonomy): Eukaryota > Metazoa > Annelida > Polychaeta > Sabellida > Siboglinidae > Escarpia > Escarpia spicata. The sequence goes on along the minus strand of OZ023205.1, from coordinate 71,673,575 downwards.
GTTGTATACGTATCATGTATACAAGCAGCTAACAACCACTTCTATTTCGACGGAATGTCAGCCTTTGTGGATACCCCTCCACCTGAAACCACTTTTTGTATTATGCTTCCTCCTGTTTCCGAAATGATCAACTTGCATTGTTAGGAATTGGATTGTGTGTTTACTGAGACATAATGTGTGCTTATTGACGATTCTATTTATAACTTGTAAATAAAAAAATAGTTAAAAGGGTCTTCAGTTGGCTCAAAGTGCCCCTCGGGTGGAGTACTTTGAGACAACTGATGGGGCACCTTGACACAAAAACACGTACATATTCTAAGTGAACAAAATACCAGATTTATTGTGAAAAAATAACGGGGTAATTTGTCTTACGTACAAAGTACACATGCAGTAACTCATACTAACATTGTCACTGCTTTACTAGACCACGTCTTGGACCGTCTCTCACTATAACACGTATTGGATCATTTTTCATTAGACCACTTGTAGGACTGTCTTTAATTGCACCACTTCTTGGATCGTTTTCTTATTGTGCATATCGGGTTCTTTTTTCTTTGCATTACGTTGACGTACAATCTTGTTGGTGGTTATGTGCAACAGTTTTGCCAGTTCTTTTCTACGATTACGATGTGGCAATGGTTGTATCTCTGTCAAGATCTTGTGTGGTGTTGCATTTCCTTGACAAATATTCAGTTGGTATAACCCTGATGATTTGTTTAACCGTGCAGTGATATTTTCATATGTGAATGCTGTATGGAACGCCCTTGCAAAGCACTTTGGGGTGTCATATATCGTGAATCAGACACCTGGGTGGTTCAAGTTCCACTCATCTACAGTTTTCGTGTAGCACGCTTTGAATGGTCCGTATACGGGCACATCAAGAGGTTGCATTCGGTGTGAACAATGAGGTAGGAAGGTTTTTATTGTCAGATCATGCTATCTTGCCATGTCAATAACCTGGATGGCTCTCATGGTTGTCGTGGAAAACCACTGCTGGCTTTACAACGGAACAATCCATGTGCTTGATGAAATGTTCCAGCACCTGTATGAATAGTTCAAAACTTCTGAGTTCATCCGTCCACTTTGTGTTGCCAGACCGAGTGTTCCAGCCGGTGCACCACTTGTCATCCACGTCATGTAATGCACTCTAGGGAATATCATTACCGGTGGTAAACTTCTTCCTATAGCATTTACATAACAATACGCGATTACTAGTGTGCCTCGCTCGGTTGCTGTTATTTGGCCAACCTGTTTCGTGCCTTTGGTAGCAATGACCTTTGGTAGATTCTCCATGTTAGTTTTACCGGTTTCATCTAAATTGTAAATGGAATCGGGCCCATATATCTTATCACCACGATCTTGTGCCCATAGTGAAAAGATGCACCATTCTTTGCCAGTCATGCGGTTAATCCCCCAACTTGGTGGGATCTTCTTTCCAAGTCGGTCTGATGCCAGCTTTCGAACTTCATTGTACCCTAGGCCATGGAACATCGTAGAGCAGGTCAACAAGTAGTTTTCGAACTCGTTTCCTTCTTCGTTTGTAAGAATCTGTAAAAAAAGAAAACATAAATCACCATTAACTTACTGTTAAAAATAGTTTATTAATTTTATGTGATTACCCATTATCACATCACTACAATGTAAATCACTAAACGTTACAAAAACAAATTACATGATGTTTGGAAATTGCTAATTTATCGGAAGTAATCAAATACTGTTTTTCAAAGAATGACTCATTAACGTTGCAATATTCATAGAGAACATTTTACACTCAACACTATTCTAAGCAGGGATGAACATAATAAATTGCAAGGCATAATTATTCAAGAGTATTAGGTACATTGCATTGCGCTATTCTTTGAGAACATCTAACAAAAATAGTATGCTTTTGTGAATGAATTAAAATGAATAAAATTGAAAACTCACATAATTAGTCGTCCAAGTATTAGCTAGACAATGCATGGGTTTGATATAAGTGTACATAATAATGATAACACCTTGAAACTAGGCTTACCTGTCGTGTTTTATATTTGGGTGTTAACGAAGTATCCTAATGAGAGTTCACCGGTCTGGCACTTTTTAACATATCTCGCAACTCACTCTCACTCACTCATGTCGGCCACTGTGGTTGGACATTAGTGGCTTCAATCATCCGTCTCCAGATCCCTCTGTCTGCCATTGCCGTCTTCAGCTCCTCCGTCTGTTCCTTTATGCAGTCGCTGTAAGTTGCTGCTGGTCTTCCTGCATTGGTTCTTTCATGTGTCGGTTGCGGCAACATGGTCTTAGAAGCCATTTCATTATTAAGTCAATAGTAGTGTCCGGCAAATCTCAATCGTCTTCTTCTAATTTTATCAGTGATTTTACACATTCTACTGTATAGGTCTATGTTTGTTAAATGCTGTTACACATCTCGCAAGGGTGCAACCATCCTGATATGTTGTCCACTTGCAACGCCTTCAACTGCTTGCCTCATCAGTATGCCATCGGCTTCACCTCTATTGGTCTTTGGGGCTCTATTTCGAACCATCTTCTGAACAGAAGAAATAACGAAGCTGCAATCCGTAATGTGTGTATTACCTAAACCAATTGCGTGGGTGCATGCACCCTCGTCCCATTGCGCAAATCTACCCAAGTAGACATTTGTTAATCACTGACTTGCTTTTTGAGAACAACTGTATGTAAAAACATCGTTTGGAACATTTTACCAAAGTTTGATAATATCAAAATGCCGTGGGGACGAGGAATGGGGCACCTTGAACCATTGATCAACGTGCTCCATAAATTGTGGTTCTATGTGCCCTACCTGCGCAATATTGTTGTGAACATTTACTATTCAATTTAGATCAGGTCATTAACCAATCAAAACCTTATGCGTTACAAACTGTTCTATGTCCCCTTTTAATTGTCAACAAATGCGCTATATGATAAGTACTAACAGTTATGACACAAGAAAAAGTATCCTCTCTGGATTTATTTAAGAGGTGTGAATTTTCTTTCACCACGTTTGTGACGCTGAATAATATTACAAAATGGCTGTCGGCTACTTGGTGTTTTTGGTAACCACCAGGGTTACGGAAACGCTTCCACATAGTGTGAAAATATTCATAACTTTTTGTTACAATTATCATGGCTCAAAGTGCCCCCCCATCTCCTGTAAGTCCAAATATCCAGGATGGTGCCAAATTTTTTTGATTGCGTGTTTCGCGAGCGAGCCGAGCACCCCGGCCCATCAGATCTTCGTTGACGAATACCTTACGTTTGTTGGTGCTACCCATCAATTTGCTTCGCTGTCGGAATACTTCGTCTCTGCGATGTTCATTGAGACACTTCACTTTCACATGGCGAGGGCGATGTGTTTCCATCGACAGGTGGTTTGCTCCGATTCTATGACAACGAACGATATCGCTAACCAGGAGCGGTGGGAAAACGCACCTTGTAGTGTTAACAATGTCAATAAGTGTGCCTTCTAATTGGTCGTCACTGACGGTTTCCTTGATACACAGGAAGCGGAGATTGTACCTGCTGGAGTACTACTCGTATCCATCTAGCTGGATTTCGAGATATGTGACTTTAGTTTCTAGGACTGAAATTGGCTCATCTTTGGCTTGTAAAGCTTTGTTGAGTTCGTCAATTTTTGATTTCAAGTAATCCATCCCTTCACTTATGATTTTCGGGTAAAGGACTGTTTTCATTTTATTCAAGACAATTTAATCTGTTAGTAGTTTTTGTATTATCAGCTTAAACCGGTTCACGTCTATGCCATCCACGTTGCTGTCTGAGGTGGCGGAGTCCAACATCGCGCTTGGTTTTGGCTTTGGCATATTTACGACAATGGGAAAAGGTGCCAAACGGTTACGACAGTCGTTCCTATAAATGGGTGCCTTAGTTCAACACAGCTTCGATCACGTGGACTTTGGAAAAGTAAAAGTTCAATTTAATTCTTTCTGGACGAAATTATTGAAAAAATCGGTGAATCCTGTTTCACACACATTTGTGTTATGTACCCTTTTCTACTTATACCCTAGTTTAAGTTCAACATTAAATTTTCCTCCATCTATCTCACTCGTGCAGCACTCAAACTCGTGTCGTGTTAGCGTGTAAGGGTCGTAGTATCGGTGGTCGGTGCATGTCCTTAGTCGGCGTTTAAGGGCCATATTATCGGTGGTCGGTGCGTTTCGTTACTCGCCGATTAACGGTCGTAGTGGATTCCTATAATTCCCCCAAGAAAATATAATCTTTGTCACTCTCCCCGTTAATAGGCGAGCGGTGTAGCCACCTTATGAGTCGACGTAAATGGTCCCCTATACACATCCAAGTGTTATTCTGTTTGAAAACACTACATTTGTCCGTCCAAACCAAGCCTGTCGTAGAGCTACCAAATGGTGCAGTAAATGTAATTCCAAGATCAAAAAAGTTCACCGTCAAATGATAATTTTTTTAAATTGTGCGCTTCGTCAAGCGTCCATTACATTGATTGTATATATCATGTACTTTTGGAATGTTTATTATGTCAAAACGAAACGAAAGTGTGGAGCAAAGGTCAAACAAAGTCACCGTGAAATTATGAATATTCGATTTTTGTAATACCATGAAAGTCATAAAATTACATTGGCTTTGTAACTACTTCATTTGTATGTGATAGTCACATAATTTATGAAATAACACATTCTCCCCGTCAAAATGATACATGACGTGAAGCTGTCGGTAAAAGGAGTATGTGTGGAGCGACGATCAAACAGTCACCGTCAAGTGAAAAAAATTCCAAATTCCGCCATCCCGCAAACGTTGTGCAGTATTAATATATATATATATATACGTTAGCTATGTACTCTACGCCATGTCATATATCGTTGGAAAGCCTACTGTCTCTCCCTGTGACGACGGGTGTTATAGGGTGATACAGTAGGTGCGGAGAGAACGTCAAACAAGTTCACCATCAAACGATGAATGTTCAAAACTGCGCCATTGAGGAAATATTATGTAGTTACAATGGTTGTGTATCTTATTTTCCTATATACACTAGGACATATTATATACCATTAGAAAGTGCATTGTATTCCCGTTAAAATGAGGTATAGCAAGTTGTTGTAAATTGGTGCTATGTATGTATATGAAATGAAAGTTGAACTAGTTCCCCATCGATGTAATTAATATTTGTAGTAGACCAGCCAACCATTGAGAAGTTCTTTATATTTTAACGGCATTTAAAAAATACGGGGCAGCAAGATACCAAGATTTGCTGAAGTACTCTCTGTGTTACTTGGTGTTGAACTTTTACATACACATACGCGGAATACTCCTACATATATATGTGATTTTATATTGAAATGTTGTTTGCACATCCAATCTTTCAATATCAGCAATTAAAAAAATCCTAGATACGTAATACATGCACACACACGCATACACACACGCAAACACACACACGCACACACGCACACACGCACACACGCACACACGCACACACGCACACAAACACACAAACACACACACACACACACACACACACACTACATATAATCTTTAGTCATGATCATGTTGTGAAAGTCAAATAACTTGCCCAAAATGTGACTGAGTTGTTCAAGAAGAGAGGTGGTAATCACAGAAAAGAACTTCCTAACGTAACCGGTCAACTCTCTGAGGAACGAGGCTATTCAGTATCACATGCAAGAAACAAAAACGCATGGCAAATAGATGCCGTCGCTGCAATTTTGCCATAACTAACCACCTAAGGCTGTACACTATATACCTGATGGGTACCAGTCCATCTTGTAGAGTAAACTGCGCGAGAAGAGAGCGTCAGAGGTTCATGCAATGTTCATTGATGGGAACTTAGTTGTCAAAAACCAATAGGTGGTTCAACCAAGTTCCAGCTGATCAGCAAACTGAATGGATGTATACATGGGGATTAAAGAAGATACACAATGGCGTCAACGGCGCTGCAAGGGATGATCAAGCCCGATATACGTTTTGCATCACATGGTCAGTACGATTACGAATCCCACAGTACTCAAGATCATCTCTTCAGCATGGAAGACGACGAGGACGAGACCACGTTTAACCATTCTGGAGGTATTCCATCCCGGATGAAGCGTGCCGTTGACAACACAAAGACGCTTGCCAAACAGTTTATAATAATTTAACTTTTCAGAGGAACTGACGAAGAAAATAATGTAGAACACTTGCTTACAGATGGTGTGCGGTGGTCTAGTAGTAGGACACTGATCAGGCAATCTAGTTGTCGGTGGTTTGCTATTCATTTGGCGCTGTTTCGAAAATTAGGGACATTTTATTCACTCCATATTGTCTGTGTCTTTCCGTAGAGGCTTAAAAGGAGCTGATCTTTTATATCTGGTGCATCTCCCAGAGGAAGTAGAAGCGTCCGAACAGTACACGACGTCAACGTGTAATATGTCAAGGACGCAAGAGTGGTGGCCTTTAAACCACTATTGTGTGCTCCCTGTCAACGGAATTGCTTTCCTGTCGAGCGTGTATATGTCGCAATATCGTCGCTGACTCCATACAAGAGTGTACAGCAGAAACCGGATTGACCAACAGAGTAACGACATACTTTTAGTACCTTTAGCAACCAAGCGCTCGTGGCCAATAGTCATCTACCAGCTAAAGACCGAGAAACATAGTATGTTAGGTGGAGCGACTCCTCTTTACTACTGACTGGTTGACGAAACTACATGCTTTCATGACACGCCAAGGAAGCAACGGTCATAAACCTTTGCAACTATTTCCACAACACAAAATGTACATAACATTAACAAAGTTGACAAAATGCTGTTGAAGCAATAGTTGAACGGAGTCACTAATGGACGAATGGTTGAAATGTTGAATACCCTGAAGCATGATCTATCCCCAGTCCGGATGCCTGTAGCCACACTTGGAGGTGACATGAACTCAACACCAAAGGCAGAGATGACCAATGTGTTGACGGATGGACGTCGCACACCTTTGGAACATCCAGAAAGATGAACACAACCTGCAAAAAGATAACCTGCTCAGTTTCCATGCACTAACAGGTAATGTTTCAGTTTCAGTGTCACGGTGTGAGGTAAAGAACTTAACATAGGTTGGTAGCGAATGTGAAAGACTACAATTGTGGTTACCCTGTACGACTATTGACGGCTGGCTAGTGCTTACGCAATAGTGTGAATGCACTGGGGAGGTAGCATAGGGTAAGATTTCAAAGACCGAGGAAATTGTACATTGTAGTTATGGTATGCAGGTAGGAAAGTTGAATCCAACATGTAACAATAAAAACAAATGGTAGGCAGCTTTATAATTATAACCGAGGTACAGGTGGAAATTTATATGGGATAATTTTATAGCCTATAGGAATGTCGATTTATGAAGATTTATGTACATGCTGATTTATTGTATTACGTATTGGGCGGAGAAACGATTGCAATGGTGCGCTGCAGCATCAACAGGGACCACATGGCAAATGCAATGTACAAGGTTGATTAACTGAGGCTTGGGAGGGATAGAACACAGCAGTCCAGAGTGATCCACAGACAGGACGATGTAACCTGGTCTTCTCTGTGACGAGAAGTTATTATTATTATTAAAACCGAGTGGTTGCTTAGACTATGAAATCTTACATTCATGTATAGTCTAGAAGAGAATACCGGAGGTATATTAAAATACATGTTCTGTGTACACCTGAGTAACTGTTAGATTATAACTATTGTCTTGATTATCTGGTTTCGTATTGTAAAATTTGTCAAAGGGTGTGGCCGAGAATAAACGAACCTGGGTCAGAGCGACAATAGATGTCGCGGAGTTTATACGGGATAGCCAATCATCGTTCAGCTGTGCGGTTGTTATGTGGTAACGATAATCGAACGTAGGTTGCAGTATTGCTGTCACGGATGATATTCACGGGTGTATAGGTTTATAAGAGTTAGAATACTTGTGGTGAAGGGACTGTTTTATGAAGACATTTTGAATACTTTGTTCTGATATGTATACGTCGAACACACACACAAACACACACACACACACACACACACACACACACACACACACACACACACACACACACACACACACACACACACACACACACACACACACACACACACACACACACACACACACACACACACACACACACACACACACACACACACACACACATTAATATATAGGTAGTATGATTGTGTTTTGTGTTGTTAGATTAACATATGCTATGAAAAATGTATAGTACATACCATCCAAGTAGGACTATTGTAGTGTCGGGTCGGTGTGACGGCCATTTAAAACTTCATGCTCGTTCGTGCGAACGATGAGCCTATAGCGAAGCAGCAAGCGCCTAGACAATACCCGAGGCAAGGCTGAATTCCCGCATGAAGAAGGGAGCTCACTCGGTGACAACTGCTTAGACGTCTGAATGTTACGAACCATCGGAAGAGCGTAAAGTTGACGTCCGTGTCGACCGAGGGTATTGTTGGACCCGAACATTGTTCTATTCTATTTATGCTATGTTGAAGGAGCACATTATATAGGCCTCGATGTGTAACGGTGCTCATGTACATTCACTGGGTTGATAGCAGAAGATGTCATTTGCTTGTTTTTATTATTTGTGTTGAGAGTGTTATAGAACGTCATCGTAAGCGGGTGAGGGTTAGCAGGGATGTCTATGTTTCCGGGTATACCCGTTCTATAATAAGAGTTTTGTTATTCGGTAAGTATGAATACATTTTGAAAACCTGTAAGTTGTATGTATGTTTTATTAAATTCTACTATCTCTGAACCCGAATTATATAACCAAGTTCGCTTCACCTGGCGGATCTTAACAATCAGCCTTACGTAGTTATGTAAAAAATGTTAAACAAAGAACCACTCTTTGTTAAGGGAATTGGTCACAATGGAGAACTTTCATTTATCTTTGGTTTTACTTATCCATATCATTTATTTTATGCATCCTGTTCTCTAGTCCGTCCGACTCCCTGTCCACACACCTGGCCCGAACGCAATTTACTGTGTAATTATGTTGAGTCATGTGATCTGTGGTTGCTGAATATGGAGCTCAGTAGCGCAGCGGTAAGAGCTACGGACTCTCGACTGAGAGAACGCGGGTTCGAATCCTGTGCGGCGGTGTCGAAACTTGGACAAGTTCGTTTACTCTGCATTGTTTCAGTTCACTCAGCTATATAAATGAGTACCTGGCTATAGGCAGTGGTGGATATTTGTGTATGAATAGTCTTCGCGCAGGTCTGCCAGGGAGTAAAGTGTAAAGCGATTTGAGCAGTCCTGAGGACTGGATACTGCGCTATATAAAAACTTACCTTTACTTTTTTATATGCATCGTTTTTCACCACACCCGTGACAAGTCTGCCAGGATGGATTATTCTGTCGCCACCTAATTTACATTGACGTGTTTCGCCGTCAATTGACTTTATTAACCTTTATAAACATACCATTAAAATACAGCTGAATGGTACTGGGGTTTATTATGGCCAAGTATATTTGACTGATCGTCAGTGGTATTCTGAATGGTCCTTGTAATTAGCCCTTTCTGTGCTGTTCAATGGTATTCTGAATGGTCTTAAAAGAAATTAGGGTATATTATGAGCAATGATATTTGAATTATATTTAATCCAATGATATTGGGTGGTCTTCAGTGGTATACCAATCAGTGATATTTTAATTCTTATACGGTCCAACTGTACTGTATCCCATTGGTAAACCATTCGGATTATCACTGCTTTATTTCGAATACCACTGAAACATTGTTGAAAACCATTCAAAACACCATTGAACAGCATAGCATTCAAAATAATAAATTTAACCTTATATAAATGGCAAACTGTTTAATATAATTAATTATCACTGAATGGTATGTACACTATTGAATATATAGCATTAGTCATATTGCTAATACACTCCAGTAAAATGAGATATACCACAAAATGTTAAGTTCCACGCAATTAAAATATCATTGACATCAACAAAACTTAATTATAAGAGGAAAACATTCAGAATACCATGCAGATAAAGATGTCACATTGAGCACACATAGAACAGAAAACATAGTCAAGGCAAATCAACATAAGTTTAATGTTATGCTGGTGTTGTACATGCACATGATCAAATAAACCTGATTCCAAAATATGGTCCATCTTTACATCTTTCGTGACTGCTTCCTCATGTTCGACAGCTTCGTCCGACATAGTGTATTTACTGAATAAACTCATTCACTCACATGCACTCACTTCGTGTCAAACTTTGTCAGTTTGTTCCGTCAATCTCCATGTCAAAAGTGATCACGTTTATTATATTCACAATGTCTGTTGTATTGTCATCCACAAAATGCAACAAAGCGTGATATTATAGATCCATGCTGCTTTGATAACGATTCATGCGTTAGCCCAAGATGTTTAACTTCCGACCTTTGAGATCGAGTGTTCTAAAAAAATAAAAACAAAACATTAAATCGAGCGGTCAAATCAGCTGCATCGCTACTTCCGGTTTTCGGTGAATGACGGGTAAGGTTGTCTGATAGGTTTATTAGTTTAACAAATAAGAAAAGATTGCCACCCAGTTACTTATCTCTAGATGGCAGACGGACAAGGAATCCCCTTGGCTTATTGACAGTCCAACCCTTTTATTGATATGTCTCCCGCCCTTCTGAAGTATGTGTCAATTTGATATTTAAACATATTCACAATACGTTCACCAACACAATCAGCAGATAACACGTTCCATTCATTTACAATCCTTTGTGAAAATGATAATTTTATTATATATAATCTACACTGCTCCTTTACTATTTTATCTTCATGTCCTCTAGTCCTTCTATTTGTCTCAACTGAGAAAAAATTCTATCAATATTTTCATACCTATTCAATATTTCAAACACTACTATCTGATCTCCTCTCAATCTCCTGGTCTCTGGTGTTGTTAAACCACATTTGTTAGGCGTTTTTCATAACTAAAATCCCTCAGTTTTGGTATCATCTTAGTCGCTCTCCTCTGTATTCTATCTATAATATATATGTCCTTCTAGCAGTATGGCCTCAAAGCTTGTGTACAAAATATTCTAAATGAAGTCTCACTATTGTTTTGTACATCGGTAGTATTAGTTATTTTTCCTTGTACGCTATATTTCGCCTAATTAATCCAAGGATTTGATTTCCCTTTGATGCTGCAATTCCGCACTGCTCTGAAACCTTCATATCAGCAGTAATTATTAACCTTAAGTCCTTTTCTTTTACAGTCGTACCTAGTACAGTACCCCCCATTGTGTATTCTATCTCTTCGTTCCCATGTCCTGTGTGGAGACATTTACATTTTCCAAAATTTTACATTTGCCACTTTTCAGACCATTTGATCAACCTATCAAGATCATCTTGTAAATTCTGCTTACCTTCATCACTTTTAATCCTTCTAAACATTTGTATCCGCAAATTTTAACACCTTGCTTTTTATGTCATCTTCCAAATCGTTTATATACATTAATAGTAATATAAGTCCCAGTACTGATCCCTGTGGTACCCTACTTAAAACTGATTTCCAATTTGAAGTATCCCCATCAACTAGTACTCGTTGTCTTCTATCAATTATCCATTTTCTATGCAGTTAATTAAACCATTTCATATACCATGGACCATTAGTTTAAGCAATAATCCTTGATGTGACACTTTGTCGGAAGCTTTCTGAAAATCTAAGCAGATGATATCTACTGGTGATCCCTCGTCTACCCACTTAGTGATATCTTCCAAAAAACATGTTTGTTAAGCATGACCTCTCTTTTAGAAACCCATGTTGAGATGGTTTTATCAAGTTATGTTTAACAAGAACATTTACCATGTGATCTTTAATTAGTCTTAAAAATAATTTGTAAATCACCGATGTTAAACTCACTGGTCTATCATTATCGGACTTGTTTCTCGAACCTTTTTTAAAGATCGGTATAACATTTGCTTCTTGCCATTATAAAGGAACCATCTCTTCTAATGAAAACTGTTGCAAACGGTTAGCTATTGTGTTCTACAATATCCAATAGTAGTTTGGGCGGAATCCCATCCAGTCCAGGTGATTTATTATCCTTCGTAGCCCTTATTTTCCAAGTTACCATTTTCAGTGTTACAATTATCTGCCCTGGATAGTCTGATTCTTCTACCCACTTGAACTTAACCTCTGGGACTGGCATTGAACTAATATCTTCCCTAGTAAACACCGACCTAAAATACTCATTGAGATCTTCTGCCATTAAGAATCTCTCTGATATTATATTTCCAGCACTATCTTCTCGAGGACCGACTTTATCCTGAACTTTCTGTTTGCTCCGACGTTAAGCATACAATCTCTTGATGTCATGTTTTATATTACAAACTATTTTTTGTTCTTTCAGCTGTAGCTTGGTTAAGTGCCTCTTTATAAATATTGTAGTATTCATCATTTCTAGAACGTCTATATGACTTCCACATCATTTCTTTCAACATAAGTTTCGTAATGGCTTCTTTCAATTTCGCTCTTTAAGATATTCCAGCATTATGTTGCTGCCTTATTCTTCAGTGTGTTGTTCCGGTCTGTCTTTGCTAAATATTTCCTCTTGTCCTTATATCTTTGTTTGTGGAAATGTCTCTTGTACTGTATTTGACTATTCCTTTCTGATTTTACTTTCATGATAATATGTACTTTGTTGTGATCACTTCTCCCCAGTGGCTTAGTGGCTCACATATCTTGACATTGTCCACTAATCCATTTTATGAGGGCAAAACTACGTCTAACACATTTTCACCCCTGGATGGTTCTAGCACATGTTAATAAAGGAAACTTGTATCTTGTACTAAACTAAAAACGTGTGGTACTCACTACCCATACACAATAGAGATTTTCTTTGTATATGCCCATGATTAATATCCCCCATAATAACACAGTCCGTTTGCTCACTTCCCTTATAGCGCTTTGTTCATTTTCATTATCTTCTATGCTTATGTTTGGACTTCAATAAACTAACCCAACCGTTAACGTTGAATTTCCTGTAACAATGTTACACCAAACAGCGTCTTCGCAAGCAATCTGCTTCTCTTTCTAATGTTATTTCATGAGCCTGGATAGATGCTTTAATCTATAAAAATAACTCCACCTCCCTTTATTCCTATTCTATCTTTCCTGAACATTACATAGCGTGTTAGTCCCAATTCGGCATCAGATATATCGGTTATTGCCCATGATTTCGTTATACCTAATGAGTGAGGCTCAATATCTTCTACCATAATGTTAAGTTAATTTATTTTCTTTACTATACTCCTTGCATTTAAACAAACACATTTATATCTAGCTTCAGACTTATGTTGCTTTATCTATGCCTCCAGTTTCAGGCTTCTCTGTGAGTATCCCCTGCGAATCTAGTTTAAGTAGATACAACCTGTCCCACTGTCAACAGATCGCAGCAGGTTCTCTGAGAATACTGCTGCCTCTTTCCATTTAGATGGAGGTTATCTCTCACGTACATATCTTCCCTCCCAACAAATTACCCCCATAAATCTATGAATCCCACCCATTCTTCTTCACAAATCTACTCAACTAATACGTTGATCGCCATCCTCCTGCAGTTTCCGTATGTTGCCCCCCTTCCTTCCATTACTGACACAATTCCCGAGACAATTATCTGTTCAAATATTGTCTTATTTAGCTTACTCACTAACTGTCTATACTTTTGTACTATCCCAGTTGTTCCCTCCCTGTCTGCATTATATGTTCCTACGTGTACTAGTAAGACCCTCCCTAGCCATGCCCCAATACCTTCTCTACCTTTTCATTCACATGCTCTATTGTAGCCCCCCGTAAACATACTACTATGTCCTCCCCCTCGCTTAGTGTCTTATCTGTCTTTCTCAGAAAAGAGTCGCCCATGAACACCATCTCTTTTCTCATTGCCCGCTCAATCACAGCCTCAGAGTAGCTAATTGTCCGGTTTGCATCTGTCTGGCTGTTGTCTTTTACCCCCTTTCCTCTTGTAGTCTTCTCTTTTAGCACATTTACTCTCACTTCCTTTCGTCCTTTCATCTTTCCTCACATCACCTTTATTTTCTCCTCTCACGTCCCTTTTCCAATCCTACATCCTTCTATACGGTCACTTTTTCCCCTGTCATCTTCACGCCTGTGACGTTTTCTGTCTTCTGCTGAACACTCTGTCTTCTTCCACCTGTCTTCTTCTCAGTCTTCTGTTTCACAGTCTTACCAACTTCCTCTGTGGTATGTCCCTCTTCACGACCTGTATCGCTGTCGCGTCTCTCCTCGTTTTCTACAGTCTGGCCACCTGTTGATCTATCTCCACTGACCCGTTTTCTTTTCTTCTGCCGAACACTTTTTCTCCTTTTCTCTGTCTTCTTCTCATTTTCTTGTTCCTTCACACCTGTCACCTTACCTCCTCTCAGTCTCCTATCTTCAGTCTCCGTGTCACAATTCTGCATTCTGCTCCTTCTGTGTCGTAGTATTCTCAATTCTCTCTCTCCGTGTCATCCCACAATTTATTTCCACGTTGAGTCTCACCTCCATCTCCTTCACTATGTCCGTCAACTTACACACCTCCTTCATCACACATTCCACCCTCAAACACTCCATACACTGAAAAATTAATCCATCTTCTTTGGTCTCTGCCCATGATTTTGGACAAACAGACAATGCAAAATCCACCCAGCTCTGACAGTCGTTGCAAACTTAGTGACGTCTTGCCCTGAGTTGCCACTTGCAAGGTGCCATATCAGAATTTATTTATATTCAAATTAGTTTTTATATTGTCTTAAACAATATTTTTCTGTGTAAAATTTACACCAGATTGTTTAGGTTATAGTTAGCTAGTGACACACCAGGAGATGTAAGCGCTATAGAAGTTTGTCATTATTATTATTAAACCACGATCCAATTACATTAATGTCCCCAATTATCGCTCGCAAATAGCCTATTTTTCAACTACTCTAGATTACTCCCTCTAGCTAACGTTTAAAAAAAATCTTGCTTAATATGTATCTACAACTACGTTATGTAAGTTATACACTCAATAATATCACTTACCTTAATCAAATGTCCTTATATTTTCGCCAGATTGCAACACCAACAAATTCAAACCAATTCACCACCAGAAGTTCCCGCCAATAATTGAATTATAATATTCGATTGGTTGGTAAGCCGATTACTGATGTTTAAAACGAAATGATCAATTATATTAGAAAAAATTTCTTAATGTTAATTGCTGAACATTCTTCAGGATAGTTCATTTCTATGCAATTTGGTTCTTTTAAACATATCCAGTACGTTAAGTTACCTTGTTGAGGCTTTCGTTGATGTGACACGCCAACTTTTTGAGTACACGTGACGTATGACGTCATCGTACTTGTGGGATAGTTCGTAATTCCCCTCGTCTCTGTTGATTGGTGACCTGGCCTTTCTAATCCACATGGCTTCTTTTATGTGCCGTGTTCTTCTATTGGCTTCCTTGGCCATTATGATCGCTCCCTCCCAGTCTATGATATGATTTTGTGTTGTTGCGTGGTGTATTAGGGCATAATTGTTGATCGTCGACATTGTGTTGTCAACATTCTTTTTATATTCCTCTAGTCTGGTTTTGAACAATCTTCCCGTCTCCCCAAAATATTCAGCACCACAGTTCTTGCATGGTAATTGGTACACCAGTTTGCCTTGTTCTTCTGGCTCCACCTCGTTCTTAGTGTGTACCAACATGCGCCGGTGGTGGTGTGGGGACGCATGGCTTTTGCTACCCCATACTTCTTCAATACTCGATGTACTCTCTCTGAGACTTCCTCCACATATGGGATGACTACTTGGCTTCTGTAGGTCTTGCCCGCGTTCATTTTTCAGTCTTTTTCTTCTTCTTGCTATCCGTCATCTTTTTCAAGGCCTAGGACGGATAGCCACAAACTTTCAGGGCTTCTCTTATGTGTTTATCCTCTTCCTTCTGGTCCCCTTCTTCCGAAGATATCGTATGGAGAAAAATGGTGGGCAAGGTAGGCAATAGAAGAACACATCAAATAAAAGAAGCCATATTGATCAGAAAGGCTAGGACACAAAATAAACAGAGACGAGAGGAATTACGAACTATCTCACATGTACGATGGCGTCATATGTCACGTGTTCTACAGCAAATGTGCAGAACACGAGCTGCCAATCGTGAATACAACCATTCGCATGAAAGATGAGTTCAAAACATCACGGAGGCATCGCAGGTCAAACCATTGGCATCTGATTGACTATGTCATCACACGTCAGCGGGATGATGCAGATGTCCTCATTACTAGAGCAATGCGTGGCGTTACGGCCAGTTGGACTGACCACAGGCTAATCCCTGAAAACGTACCAATACAAATCGCAACAAAACACCGGAAACACGACGCCCCAAGGAACAGTCTAGATGTGGGCAAACTGAAAGCCACAGACGTCAGCCATCAGCTCCAACAGAATCTAGATGAGCAGATGTGCCAAAAGATAATCTTTTGGTAAACGAGGACTGGATCTTGCTCCCTGATAACATCACCAATGTATGCGAAGAAACACTTGGATATCAAACCAAACACCATCAAGTTTGCTTCAATGAAAATTATTCAGCAATAAAGGGTTTGATCAACAAGTGGCAAGTGGGTGGCAAGTGAATTTACTGTTGGAAGGTAACAAAACGAAGAGTGTCACATTGTTAGTCGATATTGATTTAATAACGCGATACTGCCAATTTTATTATTATGTATGCACCATTCGTTAAGTTCTTTTTTAAGCACATTTTGTAATATAATTCAACAATGACCCCTTTAATTTCTCACAGGGTGTCTATCATTCACATTATGGGCAATTAAGACGAAATATATCCCTCATTCATGAAATAGTAGTACAGTTAATGCCAAGATGTCAGATATTTAACATCTCCAATTTTTTTTGACCTTTTGACCCGTGTGGCCGAATTATTAATCATATTTTATATATCATGTATCATTTTGTGGAGGGGTATAATACCAACAATTTGAGTGATAATTTGTGAGGCTGTGTTGAGTGGTTGCAACATTAGATACACTTTGTTTTCCCTACCCATAAATATTTGACAAGAATTTGTCCTCGCCTCATAAACACCATGAGATTTTGCTCGCCCACATGATAGCAATTACGGCTCTGGCCCATGGACTATGTGCCAAAAGAGAATATTTTGGTAAATGGGGAATGGATCTCGCTATGCAATAACATCACCAGGGTAAGCAACGAAACAATTGGATAACAAAATGAAATGAAAAGTATTCAACAATCAAGGATCTGATCGATAAGAAACGAGCTGCCTTCATGGACTGTCAAAACCACAGAAAGTAACTCACACGGAAAGCAAAATACCAAAACCTGCGTGCCAATGTACAGAGACAAATTCGTAGCATCAATAACCATTGGTGTAAAGCAAAAGCCGTAGAAATACGTGGCACCAAAGACATGATTTTTGTTGCACGTCCAGTGCAGGCAAAATGTCGTGAACAAAATATGACCTGCACTTTGACTTTAACGATCTAACTAAGGCATTTTACTCTATGAACAGATATGGTTTATGTGGCTGCTTGTCCATCATGGATGTTCTCCTAAATTTATCTCTGTTATGTGACAACTACACGAAATCATTTATAAAGTTGCAATAAACATATATTGAGTAGCAGCTGTGCTTAAAATTAGTTAGTTAAAGTATTTTAGAACACCTTAGTATAGTGAGTGATAATAGGGTAACTCACTTAGGCGGCTTAGCCTTCGATAAGTTGTAAACAAGATTTAACAAACCTCATTATGTGGTAGAATATATAGGAGGTAAAGTAACAACCATCAAACTACTTACATAAGATAATATCTGTGTAAGCCAGTACTTGCTAGATATTTTGATTAGGTAGCATTGTTGTTAAAATTAAGCAAGGGCGATAGTCGGGCGGCGTAACCTAAATAAATAAAGCAGCCTAACATAACGTAATTGATTGTATTTAAATTAGGTCACTACCGGTAATGTTAGCGTTCGTGTTAGGATAAATAGTCGGCTGTGTAATTGATATTTGTAACCTAAAGTGTGCTGTAGTACACAGGAAACAGTCTTTATAAAAACTAAGTTAGTTAAGTTATTAAATACATTCTAATCGGGATATGGCGCCTTGCAAGCGGCAAGTCAAAGCAAAGCGACATTTGGTGTGCGGTCACTGCCACAGCTGGGTAGATTTTTCATTGTCCGGGTGTGGAAAGTCATAGGCAGAAACCATGGAGGAAGGATTCACCTTTCAGTGCATTGGGTGTTGGAAGGTGGAGTGTCTGCAGAAGGAGATAGTTAGGTTGACAGATATTGTGAAGGGAATGGAGATCGGAATTAGCAAGGTGGCAGGTCGAAAGGAGAGAGACGACAGGGAGAGAGGCGAGAATACTGCAAGACTGAAGGAGAATAGCAGTGGCAAGAAGACTGAGGAAAGGAGATTGAGAGGAGAGAAGGTGATTGGAGGGGAAGAAATTGGAAAATCGACAACAGAAAACGTGACAAGCGTGAAGGTGACAGGGAAGAAAGTGACCGTAGAGAAGGAGGGAGGGAAGATGGAACGGGAGAGGAGAGAGGAAAATGAGATGGGACGAAAGAAGAAGGGAAGAAAGGAAGTGAGAGTAAATGTGATAGAAGAGAAGTCGATAAAAGGGACGCTGACAGGAGGAAAGGTGACAAGAGAAAAAGCGACAGGAAAGAATGGATCGGAAGAGAATGTGACAGGAGAAAAGACGACAGGGGGAAAGACAACAACCAGACAGATGCAAACCGAAGAAGGAGCTATTCTAAGGCAGTGATTGAGGGGGCAATGAGGAAAGAGAGGGTGTTTATGGGCGACTCCATTATGAGAAAGACGGACAAGACACTGAGCGAGGGGAAGGACGTCGTTGTTTGTTTACCGGGGGCTAGGATTGAACATGTAACTGAGAGGGTAGAGAAGGTATCGGGACATGGCAAGGGGGGGGGGTCAATACTGGTACATGTAGGAACAAATAATGCAGACAGGGAGGGAACAACTGCAATAGTACAGAAGTATAGACAGTTAGTGAGGAAGCTAAAGAAGACGAGAGTTGAACAGGTTATTTTGTCAGGAATTTTGCCAGTAATGGGAGGAAGGGGGGCAACGTATAGAAACTGCAAGAGGATGGCGATCAATGCACTAGCTGAGCAGATGTGTGAAGAAGAGGAGGTGGGATTCACAGATTTATGGGGATACTTTGTTGGGAGGGAAGATATGTTCATGAGAGATGGCCTCCATCTTAGTGGAAAGGGGGCAGCAGTTTTCTCAGAGAACCTGCTGCAATCTGTTGACAGTGGGACAGGTTGCATCTATTTAAACTAGATTCGCAGGGGGGACTCACAGAAAAGCCTGAAAATGGAGGCATAGGTAAAGACAGCACAAATAAATCAGCAAATAACAGTCTGGAAAACTCTTCTGGAGCTGGATATAAATGTGTTTGTTTAAATGCAAGGAGTATAGTAAACAAAAGAAATGAACTAAACATTATGGTAGAAGATATTGACTCTCATATAATAGGTATAACCGAATCTTAGACCACCACCGATATACCAGATGCTGAATTGGGACTGACAGGATATGTAATGTTTAGGAAAGATAGAATAGGAAGAAAGGGAGGTGGAGTTATTTTATATATTAAAGAATCTATTCAGGCTTATGAAATAAAATTAGAAAGAGAAGCAGATTGCGAAGAAGCTGTTTGGTGTAAAATAGTTACAGGAAACTCAACGTTAATAGTTGGGGTAGTTTATCGAAGTCCAAACATAAGCATAGAAGACAATGAAAAAATACAAAACGCTATAAGGGAAGTAAGCAAACGGGACTGTATTTTCATGGGGGATTTTAACCATGGGCATATACAATGGAGTATGGGGAGAGAGGACCACAAGTTTTTAGTTTTAGTTCAAGATACATTCCTTTCTCAACATGTGCTAGAACCAACCAGGGGTGAGAATGTGTTAGACATAGTTTTGATCTCACAAAATGAATTAGTTGACAATGTCAAGATATGTGAGCCAGTGGGGAGTAGCGATCACATCCAGATACATGTTACCATCAAAGTAAAATCAGAAAGGAATAGTAAAAAGCAGTATAGGAAAAATTTCCACAAAGGAAGGTATAAGGACATGAGGAAATATTTAGCAAAGATAGACTGGAATAAGACATTGATAAATAAGACGGCAACAGAATGATGGAATATATTAAAGAGTGAAATTAAGTGCATAGTCGATAAATTTGTACCCTTAAAAAAACAAGGAAAACGGTCCAAAAAGAAACACTTATCGAAAGAAGCCATTAGAAAAATTAAGTATAAACAAATGATGTGGAAGTCATATAGATGTACTGGAAATGATGAAGACTACAACATTTATAAAGAAGCACTTAACCAAGCTACAGCTGAAATTTGAAATTCAAAGAGAAGCTATGAACAACAATTAGCTAGTAATATAAAACATGACAGCAAGAGTTTTTATGCGTATGTTCGAAGCAAACAGAAAGTTCAAGATAAGGTCGGTCCTCTAGAAAATAGTGCTGGAAATATAACATGAGAGGGATTCTTAATGGCAGAAGACCTGAATGAGTACTTTAGTTCAGTGTTTACCAGGGAAGATATTAGTTCACTGCCAATACCAGAGGCTAAGTTCAAGGGGGCAGATTCAGACTATTTAGGACAATTAATTGTAACCCCGGAAATGGTAGGTAAGAAAATAAGGGCTATGAAGGATAATAAATCACCTGGAGTGGATGGTATTCCTCCCAAACTACTATTGGAAATTGTAGAACAAATTAGCATACCGCTTTCAACAGTTTTCAACTTGTCATTAGAAGAGGGAGTGGTTCCTTTAGAATGGAAAGAAGCAAACATTATACCGTTATTCAAAAAAGGTTCGAGAAACAAGTTAGAGAACTATAGACCAGTGAGTTTAACATCAGTGATTTGTAAATTATTAGAAAGACTAATTAAAGATCACATGGTGGATTTTCTTGTTAAACAAAACTTGATAAACCCATCTCAACATGTTTTTTTTAAAGCGAGGTCATGCTTAACAAATATGTTATGTTTTTTGGAAGACATCACTAAGTGGGTAGATGAGGGATCACCAGTAGATATCGTCTACTTAGATTTTCAAAAAGCTTTCGACAAAGTACCACATCAAAGACTACTGCTTAAACTAAAGGTCCATGGGATAGGAAATGGTATAATAAACTGGATAGAACAATGGCTGATTGACAGAAGACAACGTGTAGTAGTTGATGGGGAGGCTTCAAACTGGAAATCGGTATTGAGTGGGGTACCACAGGGATCAGTATTAGGTCCTATATTATTCTTAATATATATAAACGATTTGGATGATGAAATAACAAGCAAGGTGTTGAAATTTGCGGATGATACAAAAGTCTTTAGAAGGATTAAAAGTGATGGAGATAGACAGCATTTACAAGATGATCTTGACAGATTGATCAAATGGTCTGAAAAGTGGCAAATGCTGTTCAATTTTGGGAAATGTAAATGCCTCCACACAGGACATGGGAACGAAGAAGTAGAATATACAATGGGGGGTACTGTACTAAGTACTACTGTAAAAGAAAAGGACTTAGGGTTAACCATTAATGCTGATATGAAGGTTTCAGAGCAGTGCGGAATTGCAGCTTCAAAGGGAAATCAAATCCTTGGATTAATTAGGCGAAACATAACGTATAAGGAAAAAGAGCTAATAATACCGCTGTACAAAACAATAGTTAGGCCTCATTTAGAATATTGTATTCAAGCGTGGAGGCCATATCGCAGGAAGGACATAGATATGCTAGAAAGAGTGCAGAGGAGAGCAACTAAAACGATACCAAATCTGAGGGATCTTAGTTACGAAATACGCCTAAAAAATTGCGGTTTAACAACACTAGAGACCAGGAGATTGAGAGGAGATCAGACAGAATTGTTTAAATTATTGAAGGGTTATGAAAATATTGATAGAAATATGTTTTTCCCAGTTAAGAAAGATAGAAGGACTAGAAGACATGAACTTGCATTAGCAAAGGAGCAGAGTTGATTGGATATAAGAAAGTTTTCATTTTCACAAAGGACTGTAAATGAATGGAACAGATTACCTGCTGATTGTGTGGGTGCTAGTAGCGTGAATATGTTTTAAAATAAAATCGACACATACCTCAGACGGGCGGGATACACATAGATAAAAGGGTCGGACTCTCGATAAGCCAAAGGGCTTCCTTGTCCACCTCCCACCTAGAGTTAATTCTCTGGGTGGCAATCTTGTTAAATCTTGTTAAATCAAGACTGGTGTGAAACAGGGCTGCATAATTGTACCTACGCTTTTCTATATTTCGGGCTGCCTTTCTATCTCAAGCAAAGATCGATTTAGCCATGGGAGTGGATATCACATATCGTACCTATAGTGGGCTGTTTATGCTAAGACGCCTCAGTGGTAGATCAAAAGTGAAAACAGTAACCATTGTTGATCTTCAGTAGGCGGACGACTATGCAGTTGTCGCTCACTCAACACAAGATCTCTAGAACACGCTTGATGCATGATGCATATAAGCTCTTAGGACTCTCAGTCAATGCAACAAAGACAACAAAATTACATTAACCGGCACAATCATCAGCAACAACACCACCATCGAAAATTATCATAGAAGGCGCTGCTTTTGATAATGTTGACCATTTCGCCTACCTGTGAAGCAACCTGCACATTCCAGCAAACATCGATGCGGAAAAAAGGATGCATAAGTCATTCTAAAGAAGTTTAACAAGATTTAACGAGATTTAACAAGATTGCCATCCAAAGAATTAACTCTAGATGGCAGGTGGACAAGGAAGAGCTTTGGCTTATCGAGAGTCCAACCCTTTTATCTACATATATCCAGACCTTCTGAGGTATGTGTCGATTTTATTTTTAAACATATTCACATTACTAGCACCCACACAATCATCAGATAACCTGTTCCATTCATTCACAGTGTTTTGTGAAAATGAGAACTTTCTTACGTCTAATCTACACTCCTCCTTTACTAATGTAACTTCATGTCCTCTAGTCTTTCTATCTTTCAGTTGGCTGATAGCAATCGAAATATTACATCAAAAAGGTCAACTGCCTGTGAAATGCGTAAAACCACAACTGGTTTGAACCACCTATTCTGATGAATCCCCATAACTGACTGCCTATCATACGTTTACATTTCCTCCTCTATATTTTAGCGTGACACTAAAAACGATGATGAGTGAATGTGCCAGACGAGTAACATCCGGTCTAATTATTGCCTGCATGATGCTTCACGTCGTCGTCACCAGTTTCAACCAACCGTTGGACGGCAGGAAGTTAGCCGCGGTGATACAAGCCATGGCCAATGATGTGCTGGGTGTAGAGGAATATCAGGTATGTTAGACGTTGACGAGAATCAGGCATGTTAGGCGTAGACGAGTATCAGGTATGTTAGGCATATATACGAGTATCATGTATTTTAGGCATATACGATTATCTGGAATGTTGGGCATATATGAGTGTCAAGTATGTTAGATGTAGGCGAATATCGAGTATATTAGGTGTAGACAAGGCATGTTAGGTGTTGACATGTATCTTGTATGTCAGGCATAGATGAGTATCAGGCGTATTAGAGCTAGATTTGTATCGGGTGTATTAGACGTAGACTCAGTCCAGAATTTGTTTTAATAGCCTTTCACATTCTCTCAGTTATCCAAACGAAATGGCCATTCTAGGTAAACTCACGTCAGTTTAATATAGTGGTAACTCTGTGATATATTACATGATCATTCTACACAAAGTTCGTGACCATCTTGGATATCAACGACCTTCAACGAGGGTCAGGAGATGGATGCATGTACACGATCCAGTAACGTACAGGATGAGTTCTCGGACGTAGACGTGGGACGTTGCGTTTGTTGTATGGCTTCATAGTATGATAGTCTGTTATATTTTATATTTAATCACCTCTTGAAAATGTAGCAATAACATGTCCCACCGGTTTAAATTGGTACGTACAGAGCTGTAAGTGTATAATATTTGACGTATGTTTATATCTTACACCTTCCGAAATAAACTAAAGTTTATGTGTTATTGCTTCCGTGTTACAGAAATACGTAGACGTGAACGTACGTCACGAGAAGAAAGATATGAATGGGCGTGACTCTGTGCAATCGGTAAGTATGACCTGTTCCGTTGATAATAGGCAGTCGTCAACGATGCATTGGTATACAACTACAATCACAGACATATTAGGTGACGAACTGGTAAGAAAACCTATCACTGATGTTACAATGCGATATTTTGCATAGATCACCCATCATTAAGATTACACAGCGATAGTTCGCCACTTAGGGAGAGACCTCGGCGTGATGCAGGTGGCGTCGAGTGTGAGTGCGAAGATGACGGAGTGGACGAACGCCGTGGAGAGATTGAGAGACGTCCTAGAGCGAGGATACGACGACACGACGTCCAGACCATCTCTACCCGAGTGCTGCACGGCGCCGCTCAAAGAGAAAGACGTCAGATTCAAACAGAAGGCAAGCGTAGAGAGAACCTCGTAAATTCTCAAAACAAATGCATGATTCTATTCGGAAATAATGCCACTTGCGCTCTATTTATCAATTAATTATCGTCGAAATGCAATTAAACGTTTTATAATGTTTAACATGAGATATGGTTTTTATTAACAGACAATGCTTAATGATACATTTTTCCGAAAATGGTATCCACTGCTAGAAAAGAGTTATTTATTGTCACTGGTAGAAACAACCCAGCATTACCGTTAAGATCCATAGCAAATTACATTCATTTCCAAAACAATTTAGTTTGTTTCTATCATTGGATCCTTATCAACCCTACATAATAGTATATTCTAGATTACAGCAGAGTTCCATTAATTACCTGTTTTATTCCTTAATTACTAGTATATCTAAACTGGGCCTCCAGTTCCAACAAGTTTCTTTCAGAGCCTCAACGTTTCGACATGCTATTCACTTCAAGCTGTCAAACTTAACAAATGTAGCCACTACGTCTGATATTTCGGAGTCATTCTGTGAATTGTTATCAAACCTACTGGGAGTCAGCTATGACAGTTGGAATGTAGCGAGCGTATTCTGCGATTGTTGATTTAAATCTTTCCTGTTTGGAACTCTTAATAAGTCCCTTCTACAAGCAACGACAAATACGACCCACGCTTTAGGTTCGTTCTCATTCATCATTCAGTTGCTCTACAAAACACACACACACACACACACACACACACACACACACACACACACACACACACACACACACACACACACACACACACACACACACACACACACACACACACACACACACACACACACACACACACATATATATATATATGTATATATATATATACATATATAATATTATATATATACATATATATATATATACACTGCATATATAGATATATACATAAGCAGATCCAGAGGGCGTGGGTGGCACGTGCCCCCGTAGACTCAAATACACGTAGTGATACGTATATCGGTCCATTATATATCCATACATATCTAACAATTAACACATTGATATTAATATTAAAAAGCACATTGTGCGTATGCATATATGTATATATATATATATATATCTATATATATATAGATATATATATATATAGATATATATATATAAACACGCACACACATATATATATATATGTGTGTGTGTATGTATGTGTGTGTGTGTGTGTGTGTGTGTGTGTATGTGTGTGTGTGTGTGTGTGTGTGTGTGTGTGTGTGTGTGTGTGTGTGTGTGTGTGTGTGTGTGTGTGTGTGTGTGTGTGTGTGTGTGTGTGTGTGTGTGTGTGTGTGTGTGTGTGTGTGTGTGTGTGTGTGTGTGTAATTTACATGAGGCGCGAATCGCCGATGGTGTGTCTGCAAGGCAAATTATTATTAAATTAGTCATGTGTACAACACGAAAGAATATCTCTGTTGAAATGTGGCGTTTAATAAATGAATAAACATTAAACATTACTACATGACATGTTCTTTACAGGACGTTTGATGTGGAATGTATCAGGACACATATATATGCCATTTCCGTTACAGACTGATGTACGTGGAACATATCGCAATGCACCACATGTCCGTTACAGGCCGTTCTATGTTGAATATATTACGTTACATGACGTGTCCGTTACAGGCCGTTCTACGTGGCGGTGGCGACGCCGCAGCCCAAAGATCTCGTGGTTGTCGTCGACACGTCTGGCTCGATGAGAGACACTCACGTGAGTCGGTCGTTGATGGAGATCGCCATTGAGGCGGCGTCGACCGTCGTCGATACTCTCGGACCCAACGATAGGGTGAGCACGTGACGGCTGATCCAGATACAGGATGCGTGCGACACTGCGATCGTTAAAATATGTATCGTATTGTTGTTCGAGGCTATATTTGGCGGAGATTGATCGTAGAAATTGGTGGTGTAAAAAGTGGATAAACAAGTGGAATTACTGATTGATAAGTATTATTTTTGCCTTAATATCATTCATAAAGTTGCAATAAACATATATTGAGTAGCATTTGTGCTTAAAGTTAGTTAGTTAAAGTATTTTAGAACAGTTAGGCGGCTTAGCCTTCGATAACTTGTAAACAAGATTTAACAAACCTGATTATGTGGTAGAATATATAGGAGATAAAGTAACAACCATCAAACTACTTACACAAGATAATATCTGTGTAAGCCAGTACTTGCTATATATTTTGGTTAGGTAGCATTGTTGTTAAAATTAAGCAAGGGCGATAGTCGGGCGGCGTAACCTAAATAAATAAAGCAGCCTAACATAACGTAATTGATTGTATTTAAATTAGGTCACTACCGGTGATGTTGAGCGTTCGTATTAGGATAAATAGTCGGCTGTGTAATTGAAATTTGTAACCTAAAGTGTGCTGTAGTACACAGGAAACAGTCTTTATAAAGACTAAGTTAGTTAAGTTATTAAATAAATTCTGATCGGGATATGGCGCCTTGCAAGCGGAAAGTCAAGGCAAAGCGACACTTGGTGTGCGATCACTGCTACAGCTGGGTAGATTTTGCATCGTCCGGGTGTGGAAAGTCATGGGCAGAAACCATGGAGGAAGGATTCACCTTTCAGTGCATTGGATGTTGGAAGGTGGAGTGTTTGCAGAAGGAGATAGTTAGGTTGACAGATATTGTGAAGGGAATGGAGATGGGAATTAGCAAGGAGGCAGGTCGAACGGAGAGAGAAGACAGGGAGAGAGGTGAGGATACTGCAAGACTGAAGGAGAATAGCAGTGGCAAGAAAACTGAGGAAAGGAGATTGAGAGGAGAGAAGGTGATTGGAGGGGAAGAAATTGGAAAATCGACAACAGAAAACGTGACAAGCGTGAAGGGGACAGGGAAGAAAGTGACTGTAGAGAAGGAGGGAGGGAAGATGGAACGGGAGAGGAGAGAGGAAAATGAGACGGGACGAAAGAAGAAGGGACGAAGGGAAGTGAGAGCAAATGTGATAGAAGAGAAGTCGATAAAAGGGACGCTGACAGGAGGAAAGGTGACAAGAGAAAAAGCGACAGGAAAGAATGGATCGGAAGAGAATGTGACAGGAGAGAAGACGGCAGGGGGGAAAGACAACAAACAGACAGATGCAAACCGAAGAAGGAGCTATTCTAAGGCAGTGATTGAGGGGGCAATGAGGAAAGAGAGGGTGTTTATGGGTGACTCCATTATGAGAAAGACGGACAAGACACTGAGCGAGGGGGAGGACATCGTTGTTTGTTTACCGGGGGCTAGGATTGAACATGTAACTGACAGGGTAGAGAAGGTATTGGGACATGGCAAGGGGGGGTCTATACTGGTACATGTAGGAACAAATAATGCAGACAGGGAGGGAACAACTGCGATAGTACAGAAGTATAGACAGTTAGTGAGGAAGCTAAAGAAGACGAGAGTCGAACAGGTTATTTTGTCAGGAATTTTGCCAGTAATGGGAGGAAGGGGGGCAACGTATAGAAACTGCAAGAGGATGGCGATCAATGCACTAGCTGAGCAGATGTGTGAAGAAGAGGGGGTGGGATTCACAGATTTATGGGGATACTTTGTTGGGAGGGAAGATATGTACATGAGAGATGGCCTCCATCTTAGTGGAAAGGGGGCAGCAGTTTTCTCAGAGAATCTGCTGCAATCTGTTGACAGTGGGACAGGTTGCATCTATTTAAACTAGATTCGCAGGGGGGACTCACAGAAAAGCCTGAAAATGGAGGCAAAGTTAAAGACAGCACAAATAAATAAACAAATAACAGTCTGGAAAACTCTTCTGAAGCTGGATATAAATGTGTTTGTTTAAATGCAAGGAGTATAGTAAACAAAAGAAATGAACTAAACATTATGGTAGAGGATATTGACCCTCATATAATAGGTATAACCGAATCCTGGACCACCACCGATATATCAGATGCTGAATTGGGACTGACAGGATATGTAATGTTTAGAAAAGATAGAATAGGAAGAAAGGGAGGTGGAGTTATTTTATATATTAAAGAATCTATTCAGGCTTATGAAATAAAATTAGAAAGAGAAGCAGATTGCGAAGAAGCTGTTTGGTGTAACATAGTTACAGGAAACTCAACGTTGACGGTTGGGTTGGTTTATCGAAGTCCAAACATAAGCATAGAAGAGAATGAAAAAATACAAAACGCTATAAGGGAAGTAAGCAAACGGGAATGTATTATTATGGGGGATTTTAACCATGGGCATATACAATGGAAATCTCTACAGAGTATGGGGAGAGAGGACCACAAGTTTTTAGTTTTAGTTCAAGATACATTCCTTTCTCAACATGTGCTAGAACCAACCAGGGGTGAGAATGTGTTAGACATAGTTTTGTCCTCACAGAATGAATTAGTTGACAATGTCAAGATATGTGAGCCACTGGGGAGTAGCGATCACAACCAGATACATTTTACCATCAAAGTAAAATCAGAAAGGAATAGCAAAAAGCAGTGTAGGAGAAATTTCCACAAAGGAAGGTATAAGGACATGAGGAAATATTTAGCAAAGATAGACTGGAATAAGACACTGAAAAATAAGACGGCAACAGAATGCTGGAATATATTAAAGAGTGAAATTAAGTGCATAATCGATAAATTTGTACCCTTCAAAAACCAAGGAAAACGGTCCAAAAAGAAACACTTATCGAAAGAAGCCATTAGAAAAATTAAGTATAAACAAATGATGTGGAAGTCATATAGATGTACTGGAAATGATGAAGACTACAACAATTATAAAGAAGCACTTAACCAAGCTACTGCTGAAATTAGAAATTCAAAGAGAAGCTATGAACAACAATTAGCTAGTAATATAAAACATGACAGCAAGAGTTTTTATGCGTATGTTCGAAGCAAACAGAAAGTTCAAGATAAGGTCGGTCCTCTAGAAGATAGTGCTGGAAATATGATATCAGAGGGATTCATAATGGCAGAAGACCTGAATGAGTACTTTAGTTCAGTGTTTACCAGGGAAGATATTAGTTCACTGCCAATACCAGAGGCTAAGTTCAAGGGGGCAGATTCAGACTATTTAGGACAATTAATTGTAACCCCGGAAATGGTAGCTAAGAAAATAAGGGCTATGAAGGAAAATAAATCACCTGGAGTGGATGGTATTCCACCCAAACTACTATTGGAAATTGTAGAACAAATTAGCATACCACTTGCAACAGTTTTCAACTTGTCATTAGAAGAGGGAGTGGTTCCTTTAGAATGGAAAGAAGCAAACATTATACCGTTATTCAAAAAAGGTTCGAGAAACAAGTCAGAGAACTATAGACCAGTGAGTTTAACATCAGTGATTTGTAAATTATTAGAAAGACTAATTAAAGATCACATGGTGGATTTTCTTGTTAAACAAAACTTGATAAACCCATCTCAACATGGTTTTTTTAAAGCGAGGTCATGCTTAACAAATATGTTATGTTTTTTGGAAGACATCACTAAGTGGGTAGATGAGGGAACACCAGTAGATATCGTCTACTTAGATTTTCAAAAAGCTTTTGACAAAGTACCACATCAAAGATTACTGCTTAAACTAAAGGCCCATGGCATAGGAAATGGTATAATAAACTGGATAGAACAATGGCTGATTGACAGAAGACAACGTGTAGTAGTTGATGGGGAGGCTTCAAACTGGAAATCGGTATTGAGTGGGGTACCACAGGGATCAGTATTAGGTCCTATATTATTCTTAATATACATCAACGATTTGGATGATGAAATAACAAGCAAGGTGTTGAAATTTGCGGATGATACAAAAGTGTTTAGAAGGATTAAAAGTGATGGAGATAGACAGCATTTACAAGATGATCTTGACAGGTTGATGAAATGGTCTGAAAAATGGCAAATGATGTTCAATTTTGGGAAATGTAAATGCCTCCACATAGGACATGGGAACGAAGAGGTAGAATATACAATGGAGGGTACTGTACTAAGTACTACTGTAAAAGAAAAGGACTTAGGGTTAACCGTTAGTGCTGACATGAAGATTTCAGAGCAGTGCGGAATTGCAGCTTCAAAGGGAAATCAAATCCTTGGATTAATTAGGCGAAACATAACGTATAAGGAAAAAGAGCTAATAATACCGCTGTACAAAACAATAGTTAGGCCTCATTTAGAATATTGTATTCAAGCGTGGAGGCCATATCGCAGGAAGGACATAGATATGCTAGAAAGAGTGCAGAGGAGAGCAACTAAAATGATACCAAATCTGAGGGATCTTAGTTATGAAATACGCCTAAAAAAATGCGGTTTAACAACACTAGAGACCAGGAGATTGAGAGGAGATCAGATAGAAGTGTTTAAAATATTGAAGGGTTATGAAAATATTGATAGAAATATGTTTTTCTCAGTTAAGAAAGATAGAAGGACTAGAGGACATGATCTTGCATTAGCAAAGGAGCAGAGTAGATTGGATATAAGAAAGTTTTCATTTTCACAAAGGACTGTAAATGAATGGAACAGATTACCTGCTGATTGTGTGGGTGCTAGTAGCGTGAATATGTTTAAAAATAAAATCGACACATACCTCAGACAGGCGGGATACACATAGATAAAAAGGTCGGACTCTCGAAAAGCTGCTACCTAGAGTTAATTCTCTGGGTGGAAATGTTGTTAAATCTTGTTAAATCTTGTTGTCACACTGATAATGTGACGTGATTGTTATTAAGTTCCAAAAACTACTTTAAAGCGATAGATTACAAACAACATCAATGGCTATGTAACGTTAGACATTCGTGTCGTTTTGCTCCAGTACGCCGAGTGGTGTCGCTGTCAGTATTGCACGTCAAAATACTGATACTAATCCTACTCACCATATTTCTTTCTCTTACTACTGACTTAATTCTCTTGTGCCCAATGGCACATAGGGCGAAAACGAATGACCTCTACTTCTTCCTGACTGCAGCTATCTAAGCAGCACGGCCCCAGCTTAGATCTGTTATTTCCTTGTATATATTCCAGGTTTAGTTGTGTCGTCCATATTTTTTTCTCTTTTTCAGTTTTTCATATAAGTGCTATTTTGGAGATGCTGTCATCTTTCTTTCTCAGGATATGTCCGATCCATCTCCATATTTTTGTGGCGAGTATGTTTTTCATATTGTTTTGTCTGGTAATTATGAGCAGTTGCTTGTTGGAAATGTTTTTGTGGCCAGAATATTTTCATTATATTTCGAAGGCATTTTGTGTGGAAGGTAGAAAGGTGTGTTAGGTCAAGTTCTGTCATACGCCAGCATTCTGAGCCATATAGAAGAGTTGAGAGGACACAGCTTTGGTACAGTCTCAGTTTTGCTCTTCTAGAATATATATTTGAAGAAAGCACCTCTTTCCTTGTTCATGCGATTCTTGATGTCAACTTCGGCCCGTCCATCTTTGCATACTATGTTTCCAAGATAGGCGAATGGTCTGAGGTTTGAAATTGTGCATAATCGAGATAGATCGATACTGGATTTAACTGATTCAGTCCCATCACCTTGGATTTTGTGTTTACCCTTAGACCTAATTTTGGGCTGATGTCCTTGAGTGTGTGTTTGTTTGCTTGCATGTCATGTCGCGTATGAAACAAAAGTGCCACATGATCAGTGTATCCCACTTGTTCGGTCTGTCCTCTATTGGTTTCTTCATAATTCAGTCTGTGGCAAGGGTAGGCCGCTGACATCACGTATCCTTGCCTAAACTCTGACTTTCCTTGCAATATCTGACTGTCCTATGTTGCATGGATATTTCTCTTAGAAAAGCTTGATGAGGTCTACACTATGTAATAGCATTCCACATACATCGTGGCATCCATTGGTTATTTCTATGGATGTTATCTAAGGCTTTTTCAAAGTTCTCTCTGTCATTCTCTCATCCTCTTGCTCCTTTCTTAGCGCTGACATTCGCTTGATACTAATATTGCAAAAGATCTTGCTGGAGACTGGCAGCAAGGCAATGCCTCGCCAACTGTTACTGTTGGTCAGGTCTTCTCTCTTGGCGATTCTAACAACCTCTGCACCAGTCACCGGGAATGTGCTTCTCCTTCCACATCGTCACAGATAAGGGTAACAGTTGTCTGGCTGCTATTTCTGCGTCTGCTGAGTAAGTCTGTATTTAGCTAGTCATGACCTGGTGCCTTTCTGTTCTTCTTCTTACACAGTAACAACACCGATGGAATTTATTATTATGTCCGTTCAGACATACGAATATAATTTACTTCATAACTTATAGAGACATAATGATTACACATCCGATGAGCCTCGGTCCCAACGATGTAATGCTTTAGTCCAAACCTAGCTGACATATATTAAAGTAATAGTAGCTAACTAGACTGTATGTTTACTCCTAATACAAATATCACATTCATCCATAATAGTTTTAAGCAGACAGTGTGTACATTTAAGTGATTCCAAGTCGCTTCCTTGCCACTCGAGTGCGAGTGTTAACCACAATAGGATTGATAACCTCACTCGGTGGTGGAGTTGTCGGTTGAATCATCACTGTCTCTCGGACCTGTTCAGTTTCCGGAAATCTCTCCTCCAAAATTGGTTGAGAGTCAGCGCTAAGCCAACGGCGCACGTGATCCAAGTGTCGTCTGATCATGTGACCGTTGCTTGTTTCTGCCACCGTGACGTCACCATTCCGATCGCGTAATGTTGAAGGAATCCACTTGGGTCCGGACCCGGCGTGGTTGTTTACAAAGACGTCATCGCCCATGTTAACAGACGGTGGCTTTGCGCTGCGATCATAGTGAGCCTTCATATACTGCTGACGTCTGGTTACCGTTGCATTGAGGTCGGGCAGTACTGCATCAAATACTGTTCGAAGCTTGCGGTGCATCACCAGTTCTGAAGGTGCCACACCAATGGTGCTGTGCGGTGTCACACGATACGTTAGCAGGTATCCTGCTAGTCGTGTCTCCATCGAGCCTTCACGCTTCTTCTTCAAACCAGCTTTTACGACTTGCACCTCAATTTCTGCCAATCCCTTTTGATGATGGGTGGTACGTTGGACTCTTGATGTGTGTCACATTAAAGCGTTCTAGGAAACACTGAAATTCACTGCTGGTAAAACATGCCCCGTTGTCGGTGATGGCAGAGTCCGGCAAAGCATGATCAGGGAATTATTTTCGCAACTCTTCGATGGTTGTGTGCGTTGTCGCTGATTTCACGACTGAGGTTGCAGTCCATTTAGAATAAGCATCTACCACAACCAGGATCATGTTGCCTACAGTAGGTCCGGCATAATCAAGATGCAGACGAGACCATTCTCTGTTTGGAAATAACCATAGCGTCATTGGTACGCGAGTCGGTTCCCTCGCGTTTTGCTCGCATTGAAAATAACGCTTCGTCACTTGTTCTATTTGTGTATCTATGCTTGGCCACCAGATGTACGATCGCGCCAGTACCTTCATCTTAACCACTCAGCTGTGACTACTGTGAACAGTTCCACCATGATCGCCTGTCTTTTCTTCGGAACGACAACCCTGGCCCCTATCTGCAACCGTCATGCATGCTCAGTTCATCACGGAATCTACTGGCCAACAGGTGAGTACGTATCTCTGTACTCTGGACAGTGTTTTGCGTGTAGCGTCCACTCCGGATGTGCGCTGCTGTCACTGGCGACTCGATTAGCTGCTCGATCAGGTCAACATACTCAGCAGGCGAAGGTGCTACAACTGGCTTTGTTTTCAAAGGCAGTCGTGACAGTGCATCGCAACACCACTGCGATGCCTAATTGTGTAATTTTACCCTGCTAATACAGGTGCCCACCTTTGAATGCGCCCAGACGCATTGTGTTTCGTTAAACAGTCCCAGTAATGGGCGGTGATCCGTAACCAGTGTGAACTGGGTTCCGTAGAGATACTGGTGAAACTTATTTACTCAAAATACCAGGCTTATTTCGAATGCCGCACACGAACTGGTCCCGTAGCGCTTGACCAAGAAATTCGCCAAATTTGCATTTTGAAGCTAGTCTTCTTAGTTCAGACTCGAATTCAGAGACCGCATCGTCATCTCACTGTTGACGGTTGTGAAACAGAAATCTCTCCGCTGCCACCAATTGTTTTGGTTTCAGGTGGTTTTTCAATGTGTCAGTCAATTCTCGAAATGTTTTAGTTGAGGCACTCAGGTACTCTGCCATATATTCACAAGTTCATTATGATAATTATTAATATATTGGCGAAAACAGTAATACTATTTTATCAATTTAGTATATTTGGATGTTAGTCAGTAGCATGTCATGTGGCAGTTGCCAACAGTAAACATGTCTTTGTAGAAAAGTTGATTATGTTCCTCACGGACGGAAAGCCGTCGGATAAAGAGGCCAATATCATGCAGACGCTCCGGGAGGAAAACGCCAAGTTAGGAAACAAAGTCATCTTGTTCACTTACGGCTTCGGAAAAGGTTTGCCTATATACATATACGTTTTATAATATATTATAACTGAACATGTTATCGTCACCGCTGTTGTTGTCGTCGTCATCAACATAACCATCCTCCGGGTCATCATCATCAGCATCTTCTTCTTCCTCCTCCTCCTCCTCCTCCTCCTCCTCCTTAAAGTTCGACTTGTTGGCAATGAGTTGAAGCCACCAATACGGCTTGTATCGCATCAATTTAAAAGACCAACAGAGTAATTTCATTTGGAAAGTGGGTGGCTTTGTCACGTAGATAACACCTACTTTTGGATTGTGTGTGTGACGACATCACGTAATAAAAGCATACTTTTGGCTTGTCTGTGGTATCACGTAGATAATGTCTACATTTAATTTTTGTTGGAAGCGATGTCACGCAGAGATCGCCTACCTTTGGCTTGTTGTTGGTGGTGATGTCACATAAATAATGCCTACATTTCACTTTTGTTGGTAGCAATGTTCTATAGCCTATTTGAGCATATGATACTTTGTAAGACAGCGATGAATAGGGAATGGACAAGAGTGTTTCTGGAGTACGCCAGCTTGCATTTATTGTTATTGACATTGGTGACGTTTTTGTGTTTGAACAGTTGACCAAATAACAGTACACATACGACAAACGCAACACTTTGTCACTAAGGACATGCAATGACAAGTGCAATAATGTTCTACATTATATCTTGAAGGCACAACTAGTCAGGTGACCTCATCCACGCAACCGATAGACTAAGCTTTTTAACAAATAATTTCGTCGTCATCGTGTGTACCGTATACTGTAATCGGCGTAGCAGTAATTGATGTGTATTTCTGATATCATTCCACACAGGTACGTCTTGGCAGACGTTGATACATATGGCTGGACAGACGACGGCTGACAAAGACGCTGGTGAAGTGAAGGTACATTAAAACTACGTAAACTAGCAGATCAGATGTCGAAACAAATTAAAACAAAACAAAATATACTGTTTGAACACACACACACACGGAACCAGTCTTCAATGAACACATTTTTATTAATTTCATTGCTGTCCCTTAGTCCTGGTTTTAGATTAGATGTGTATTTAACATATCAAAATGGTCACTCATCGTGACAATAATTCTTGATTGGCTCGCTTGAAATAATAATAATATCCAGTGTAACATTAATATATATATATATATAGACCCCTGTATCTCTCCATTCAAAACTGGTTTCCAGTTTGAAATCTCCTCCCTCTCTTCTATTAATTTCTGTTTTCTGTTTGTCAACCATGTTTCTATCCAGCTGATCACTCCATCCACTATACCATGTTATTTAACTTTAAGCAACAGTCTTTGATGTGACACTTTATCAAATGCTTTCTAACAATCTAAGTAGACAAAATCCACTAGTTACCATCAGCTACCCATTTTGTAGTTTTTTTCGAAAAACATAAGAGATTGATTAAGCATGACCTAGCCTTTAAAAACACATGTTGAAAGTCATTTATTAATTTGTGTTTTACAAGGAATTCTACTATGTGGTCTCTTTCACGCGTTTCTAATAATTTATGAAAAACTGATGTTAAAGTAACTGGTCTGTAATCATTTGTCTTGCTCCTAGATCCCTTTTAAATAATGGTGTAATGCTTGCTTCTTTCCATTCTAATGGAACGATTCCCTCTTTAAGTGACACATTTCCTTAAGCAGTTTCGGTGGTATCCCGTCAACTCTAGGTGATTTGTTTTCTTTCATCTTCTTAATTTTGTTTGATATCATTTAAGGAGTACCAAACAACGACCCTAAATTATCTGATTCATCCCCCTCAAATTTAGTAACTGGTACTGGCAATGGACTAATATCTTCTGTGATAAACACTGAGCTAAAATACTCATTCATTCAGGGCCTCTGCCAAATGAAACGCATCAGATATTACGTTTCCTGCTCTGTTTTAAAGTCGTCCCACTTTATCGTGAACCTTCTGTTTAGAAACTGGTGCTGTCATTTTTTTACATAGTTCGCCAATTTATGCTTAAATGTTCGTTTAATTTTTTTAATTTCGGTTGTAGCTATGTTAGGGGCCTCTTTGTAGTTGTTGTAGTCTTCTATATTTCTAGTGCTCTATAAACTATATGCCTTTTTTGAAGTTTCTCCTCCGCTATTTCTAGCATTATTTCCTGATTGTACTTTTATTGAAAAATGTATCTGGTTATGATCACTAGATACCGGAGGTTCATATACTTTCAGATTATCAACTAATTCATTTTGAGAAGAGAACACTATTCCTACACATTCCGACCTCTAATTGATTACAAAATATGTTGAGAACGAAAAGAGTCCTGTAGTACAAGCAGAAACTGTTGGTAATCACTGCGGGCACTCTCTAGTGATTTCCACTGGATTTGTCCGTGATTAAAATCGCCCATTATAACACATCCCCACTTACTCATCTCTGTTATGGCATTGTGCAGTTTCTCCTCGTCCCTATATTGTACGCTGGACTACAATAAACTAGTCCTATTGTTAATGTTGACTTCATGGTAACTATGTTATACCAGTAGCTTCCTCGCAATCTGCTTACATGTGTAATCGTACTTAATATGCCTATATAGATTCTTTAAAGTATAGAGTGACCTTCTCTCTTGTTTGCCCTTTCTAAACATGACATAACATGATAGAACAAGTTCAGCATATGCCATGTCTTTGTGTGCGCATGATTCTGTGATGACTATTACATGTAGCTCAATATCCGCTACCATGATTTCTATATTGCTTCTCTTATTTACTGTGCTTCTGGCATTTAAGTATACATACGTAAATTCATTTGTATGGATATTAGGTGAACCTTTCCTTATAGATTTGGTTGTACCATCTCTTTGAGGTGGCTCTACGTACCCCCCCTTGCGCATCTAGTTTAATACTCAACTATGCCTGTACCTTCCTCTATGCACTTGATGAACTCATTCCCTAGAACTGCTGTTCTATTTCCTGTCAGATGAAGCCCATCACTCAAAACAGATCTTCCCTCCCTACAAAGCTTACCCACATGTCTACAAAGCTGATTCCTTCCTCCATAAACACCTTATGTAACAGTGTGTTAATGGTCAATATTCTACAATTCTTATAATACTGTCCCCTGCCACCCAATTTCGGCCGTATACCAGATAACACGATTTGTCCAATCCGTGCCTCTACAGTGTGCGTACCAGTTTCCTATACTTGCAGTAGCATCAAACGGAATATATTTTATGTTACTTGCATCTACTAGATGCAAATGAGACGATCAGTTGACGACAACTGTAACTTGAATGTGAAATGTCATGTGATATTATTTTTAATTCATGCTACATATTGGCATAAATTATTTGCCTCGCATCTGTTACGGGCAAGCGGGAAAGTTCGGACAGTCACTTAAAACTGGAAACTCTTGGTGACCCACTCAAAGTGACTTGGTGAACCAATCTGAGGTCGCGACCCAGGGACAAAGATAGAGATAGAGACTAGCAAACGACTCTAACTAACGAGAGTTACAAAGAATTGTCATGTGTATGTGTTCTACCCATACACTCTGTACATTGTACAGAGTATACAGTGTGTACAATCCTGTTATTATATAAGTGTTTCTGTGTTGGAACTTTAATTTTTCAGCCGGGTTATTTCGACAAAGTGAGTGAACCGTCAGAACTCAGATCAAAGATGGGGTTGTACAACACCTACATCAGTAAAACCGGAAGTCAGCCGAAAGTAATATTCTCCGTTCCATACAAAGATTTTTTCGGACTTGGTGAGCATATTTGTTTTAGGTGATAAGTAATGTATAACTGTAAAGGTATTATACGCAGAAAAATTAACATTGCTTGAGAAAAGGAAGTAATAACCAGAACAAATTTTGTCGATCATAACTTCACATTTCTTCACGTGATCCAAGCGTGTATCACGTTTTGTTACTATTACAAACTGAATTTCCATTGTATATTTTATATAGATCAATACAAGTTAAACTCACACGGTAGATCCATACAACAATACAGGCTGATGGAATGGTTTGTTTGTTGCATCCTTCTAGTATCATTGCAAGAGAAGATACGCCTACCGGAACAAGACAGCAAGTAAAGTTGTTCCAAGCAGACAACAAAACTATATATGGTGACATATTTATTGTAGGCGTTCTCATATCCGGTTGCTTGCCCGTGTACCACAACGATCAACTGAAAGGTGTCGTGTGCATAGACCGGACCATCAGTGACCTCCTTAGTGACGTCACCTACTTCAACAAGGGTGAACTGAACTACGCGTTCATCCTCGATGGTGAAGCCCGGGTGTTGACGCACCCACTGCTGCCGCGGCCTCAGACGATTCATGATGATCCGATCTTTATACGACTCACCTCGCTCGAGCGATCACCGCAGGCAATTGATGTCATGACCAGTATGATCAGGTGAGTCACATAAATAAACACACCATAATTGTAGTTTATTTATTATTGTCGACAAATTCTAAAGAACAAGCAAATCATGTAGTATGGTAGTGGCTTTAAAACGAAAATGTAAGTTGTCCTGTTGACAGGGGTGAATCGGGCAATATGACATTTGCCTCCGAGCGCGTTGTCTCGCGAGGAAACATGAGATTTGAAGGAGTTCAAACACACAACGTGCAGTCAACATATTTCTGGGCGCCGGTGAGTGCAGCGACAAGATTTCACGTTGTCAGCTAATACATCTCTTTGTACATGCATTTAATAATTAAGAAACATAGTATTCTTTTTTAAAGAGTTTTGTTACTTTGTCATGTCATATAACGCAAATACAATTTTCAGCATTTGTAGGTTTCGTAAAACAATTATCAACGTGCAAACATATTATAATTATGTGTACTCCACTGGCCAGTTAGCGCAGTAATAGAATAAAACACGTGCAAATGTTTTGAATTCAGAAAAAATAACGCTGTGTTAGTAAGAATGATTTTTTTCAGTTGTTTGCTTCCAACGTCAACTTATTGTAATACGCATTGTCGGCAGTGGTCCACGGCGATGGTTGTCTCAATAGTTTTATGTACCTTTGTTAAGTTGGATATATTCTCCCTTTCCGAGTGTGCTGTAGTAGCTTTGTGTATCTTTGTTAGGTCAGACAGACACGCTTCTCGGTGTGTGTTGTGTTCGCGGAAATTGTAGAAACGTTCACTGACATCTGGGAATCATCGGACCTGCCTCAGTCGTTTATCTACCATCGCCTCGACCTCCGACCTCGGCCAAAGCAGTGCAGTTATTTATATCGTATGGCGCTTAAAGGTAGGACACGGACTTGTGATTCCAGGATATATAAATAGAGAAATAACTATGTTTCTGTCATTTAGCTGCCCAATTTATAAAGCCAAGCTAATTTTCTAAACGTTTTAAAGCAAACATTAGTTTCTAACAATATTTGTCAAACTCTAGTGTGTTGCATTAACATTTCGGTCTATTTTGGCAGGTGTGTTGGTGGTTTTATAAGAGCTGTCTTTAGTAACTTGCTTAATATGATGTATTTAATTGGTTAAACATTTGTATTCAGACAAGACGACAGTGAAGTTTGCTCCGACGGCCTTTGTCGACCCGTACGAGTATCTGGACACGGATGAGACGGAGACAACTGTAGATCGCTACGAGTTGTACATGTTGGGAAAGACAACTTCTGCAGACACATATTTTAAGGTAAATACTCTGGATAGCATGACTTGTACGAATAACACTGTAAGGTAGTCTGATTGTTATAAAGATGTCGAAAGTGAACCGTTGCCATAGCCATACAATGGTTTTGGATTAATGTCGACGTCTTCCCACATTGACCTTCGAGGACGAGTGTTGAGCATTCGGTATACCCCAACTATAAGCATCCAATTCGATGTGGCTATGTATAAGTATAAACATGAAGTCTTATTGCATCCTGGGACCGTTGTCGATTACGCCTATATGAAATAAATGTGGTTTGTAATTTCAATAGTTTCAGAAACAACGCTAACAAAGTATTACCTTATCCGTTATTTCCAGTGACAGTAAATAGTTATGTAACGTTAATGGAAACCTTGTAATACTAACTGTATTAATGTTTTCCTAGTTGCCCGTGACGGTTAATATTTTATATTAATATTGACCACAGGATGGAGTAAGAGAATCGGTAGCATCAACTCTACATTTGGAAAACATCTTATCTACGCGGCCAGCTCGTTACGTCATCTGGCGGTATATTGGAACCGAAGCTGGCGTCTTCCGCATAAACCCTGGCACTCGAATGGTGAAAGAATTCGACCACACCCAACGACCATGGTATGCGAGCCTATGTTTCTTTCGTTATAACCAATGATCGATTCTA
Organism: Escarpia spicata; assembly: GCA_963995525.1. NCBI lineage: Eukaryota > Metazoa > Annelida > Polychaeta > Sabellida > Siboglinidae > Escarpia > Escarpia spicata. The sequence continues at coordinate 71,632,312 of OZ023205.1, read as the reverse complement.
TTTGTCGCAATCAACGACTAAGGTACGTAAACCTAGATTCCATTCGTCACAACCAACGACCATGGTGTGTAAGCCTGGCTTCGACTGGTCTAACTAACAACCGTGATATGAACGCCTCGCTTCCATTGATCACAACCAACTACCTTTGTATTTTAGTCAAGTTGTCAATGGTCAAAGAAACGAGCGCAGTACATAAGCTTAGCTTGACCAAGCTAACTACCAACGTATATACACCTACCTCGAGTTACAAAATACTGTGATTTTGTAATACATGTGTTCCATTACGCATATAATTTATTATGACATTGTATTGTAAATTAAATGGTGTAGCCTCGATGTTATAATGGTGGTATCGTTCATCCATCGCGTGTGTCAATCTTCAATGCCACTATCGAATGTTTATTGCTATATTGAGCTGATGAATAAATGAACCCGAGAGAAAGCCAGACGGGATTACATAATAATGCTAAGGAAGTGTTTAATGTTCAAATGAGCAAGAGTTTGGCAAAACAAGACCATAAAGGGACGTAGGCAAACTCATTGAAACGACTCGCGTAAGACATCGCCAATTAAACGGTCGCTGGTATTGCCACGGATAATAACTTGTATCAATATATTGACATTCAGTCCTGGGAAAAAAATATTATATAATATTACTTTTCAAGGTGTTGATTTTGTTGAAAATAAATAAATATTAATTAACTCAAAACTCATGAAAGCTGGTCTTTTAGCCAGATGCTATCCCTGGTGATATCCTTAAATACCGTTGCATATAATGCACAATCAAAGTCTTACCCAATCAATAACATTCAGCTCACATTTGCCCAGGATATAAGTATAAATCGTGCATTCCATAGAAACGTCATGTGTAGGGGCTGTTATGATTGACGTTGCACTACGTTTGATGGTTAAGAGCCGTTGTACTGTAACTAGAATCGATATATCCGTCCTTTAACAAGATTTAACAAGATTGCCATCCAGGAAATTAACTTTAGATGGCAGATGGACATGGAAGCCTTTTGGCTTATCGAGAGTCCAATACTTTTTATCTACGTGTATCCCGCCCTTTTAAAGTATGTGTCAATTTTATTGTTAAACATATTCTCGCTACTAGCACCCACACAACCAGGAGAGAATCTTTTCCATTCATTTACAGTCCTTTGTGAGAATGAGATCTTTCTTATATCTAATCTACACTGCTCCGTAACTTCATGTCCTCTGGTCCTTCTATCTTTCTTAACTGCGAATAAAATATTTCTATCAATATTTGCATAACCATTCAATATTTTTAACACTTCTATATCATCTCCTCTCAATCTCCTGGTCTCTAGTGTTGTTAAACCACATTGTTTTTGTAACTAAAATCCCTTAGTGTTGGTATCATTTTAGTTGCTCTCCTCTGTTCTCTTTCTAGCATATTTATGTCCTTCCTGCGATATGGCCTCCACGCTTGAATACACTATTCTAATTGAGGCCTAACTATTGTTTTGCACAGCGGTATTATTAGCTCTTTTTCTTTATACGTTATGTTTCACCTAAGTAATCCAATGTTTTGATTTCCGTTTGAAGCGGCAATACCGCACTGCTCTGAAACTTTTATATCAGCACTAATGGTTAACCCTAAGTCCTTTTCTTTTACAGTAGTACTAAGTACGGAACCTCCCATTGTATATTGTACATCTTCGTTACCATGTCCTGTGTGGATACATTTACATTTCCCAAAATTGAACAACATTTGCCATTTTTCTATCCAGTTAATTAAACCATTCCCTATGCCATGGGCCTTTAGTTTTAGCAGTGATCTTTGGTGTGGCAATTTGTCGGAAGCTTTCTGAAAATCTAAGCAGATGATATCTACTGGTGATCCCTCGTCTACCCACTTAGTGATATCTTCAAAAAAACATAACATATGTGTTAAGAATGATCTCGCTTTTAGAAACCCATGTTGAGATGAGTTTAACAAGTTAAGTTTAACAAGAAAACCCACCATGTGATCTTTAATTAGTCTTTCTAATAACTTGCAAATCACTGACGTTAAACTCACTGGTCTGTAGTTCTCTGTCTTGCTCCTAGATCCCTTTTTAAATAATGGTGTAATGCTTGCTTCTTTCCATTCTAAAGGAACGATTCCCTCTTTAAGTGACACATTTCCTTAAACAGTTTCGGTGGTATCCCGTCAACTCCAGGTGATTTGTTTTCTTTCATCTTTTTAATGTTCTTTGATATCATTTAAGGAGTAACAAACAACTGCCCTAAATTATCTGATTCATCCCCCTCAAATTTAGTAACTGGTACTGGCAATGAACTAATGTCTTCTTGTTTCTGGAACCTTTTTTAAATAACGGTATAATGTTTGCGTCTTTCTATTCTAAAGGAACCACTCCGTCTTCTAATGACAAGTTGAAAACTGTTGCAAGCGGTATGCTAATTTGTTTTACAATTTCCAATAGTAGTTTGGGCAGAATCCCATCCACTCCAGCTGATTTATTTTCCTTCATAACCCTAATTTTCTTAGCTACCATTTCCGGGGTTACAATTAACTGTCGTAAATAGTCTGATTCTGCCCCCTTGAACTTAGGTTCTGGTACTGGCAGTGAATTAGTATCGTCCCTGTTAAACACTGAAATACAATACTCAATCAGGTCTTCTGCCATTAATAATCCCTCTGATATTATATTTCCAGCACTATCTTTTAGAGGACCGACCTTGTCCTGAACGTTCTGTTTGCTCCGAACAACTCATGCTGTCTTGTCTTATATTAAAGCTAATTTTTGAACGTAGCTTCTCTTCGAATTTCTTATTTCAGTTGTAACTTGGTGTCATGTTTCTCATTCCATGCTATATGAACTATATGTTGTGTTAGCTGACATTGCAGTCCATGCTATTGTGTTTCAGTGGCACTCATTGTTATTATTGGACCACCCTCTAGTGACCATTGACCAGACTCTGACCAATTGCTTTACAGTGTCTGCCATCTTGTTTTGTGGAAGTGACGACCACATGTGTATTTTCAGTTGTTCTGCCAATTAAATGTTTCTTGAATTATGCAAATGTGTGATGGTGATATTCACTGGCATACAAGTACACAACAATTGGTGTCAGCAGGTGGGATTGTTTTCAACTACCTACAAACTGTGTCGACATGCTTCAGTGAGTACATGCCTGAACTGATTCTGAACTTCAGACAATAGCCTATTGTCTGAGTGTCTGTGTACTGTGCGTTTTGACGAAAAGCGTAACTTTCTTGCTGCGCGTCTCGACTTATTCCGCACGGTTCAGCAGGAAGGTCAATCCATCACTGATTTCCTGGACGAATTGCGCACTAAAGCCAAGGAGTGTGACTTCGAAGAGCAGTACTGTGTAAAGTGCCAGGACAATGCACTACGAGATAGGCTTGTCATGGGCTTTAGGCACACCTTTATACAGCAGGCAATACTGAAAGAAACAGATGTTTCACTTACGAACGTACTACAGTGTGCTAAAATTGCAGAACTACTTAGCAAAGAGCTGAACAAAATGCACGAACAAAACAACAGGCCACCCTCAGCAGGATGTGCACGCTGTTCGTCAAAGTCACCCGTCTCGCCAGAAACAACGCTTTCGAGTTAAACAGCGACCTGATCACGAAGAAAAGGGTCGGGCTAAAAGTCAACCTAACAGGAGAGGCAAGAAAGCCTGCTATTGATGTGGTTCGCCTGCTCATCACCACAGAGACTGTCCATTCATCGACGCCGTCTGCTACGGGTGCGATAGTAAGGCTGTGTGCAGGTCTTCCGGAAAGCCCGTCAGAAAAGGAAAAATGGCTCAATACACGGTCAAAAAAGTTCAGAGACTATCGCAGTTGAGGTGCTCTCCACTTCCACACACGTCGATAAACCGCAGATTTTACTGCAAATCTCAAACGTCGACCTACATTTCGAAGTGGATACTGGGGCTGCTGTGTCGCTCGTTGGCCCGGATATCTGGAAGCGCATCGGATCGCCACATTTGACGTCGTGAAAGATCCGACTTTTCGGTTATGGCAAACAACCGATTCCAATGAAAGGACAATGCAATGACACTGTGTCCTGCAATGGGGCCAATCGGTATTTGCCACTGATCGTCGTCGGAAAGAAGGCATGTCACTTTTCGCGCTTGACTAGATCAAAGCATTCCAAGTTGATGTGAATGCCTTGCTCTACAGCAGTACTGCTACTGCATTGCCGTCCAACACTGTCTGCAATGTAATCGAAAAGTGTGATCGCGACCTACAGAGGGTCCTAGACCAGTACCCAGCTGTCTTCGCGCCCGGATTGGGGCTCCGTTCTCTGCGTTCTGCAACCACCTGTGCACAAAGCGAAAACACAGAAGAAATCAACATTGTCAGCCAAGCCGAAATTCTCAATCGGTGCATATGTCCATTACAGAGATTTCACAAAACAATCGTCCAAAATGGGTGGCTGGAAAAGTGAGTGGTCATGTCGGAAAGAAAATGTTCATTGTCCAAGGACCTGATGGGCATTGCCGCCGACACGAAGATCAGCTGAAGTCGCATTCCATTCCAACAACGAACCGCCGGCGCAATCTGAAGCGTTCTGCTGCACTCGCGACTGAACGTCTTACAAAGACGGATCAGCAGCAATACGACAACGGTGTTCCCGACTTGCCCGTTCCCGACGTTGACGAACACCAGCCTGACGAAGCCATGAACGATGAACCGCCTGTCCCTGTTGATCAGCCCGTGGTACCTCATCGTTCGACCCTCGTTAATGTTGGTATTCCGCCGAAGAGGCTCATTGAGGAATGAGCAACGAACAATCTGGAAGGGAGGACTGTCATGTTTCTCATTCCATGCTATATGAACTATATGCTCTGTTAGCTGACATTGCAGTCCATGCTATTGTGTGTCAGTGGCACTCATTGTTATTATTGGACCACCCTCAAGTGACCATTGACCAGACTCTGACCAATTGCTTTACAGTGTCTGCTATCTTGTTTTGTGAAAGTGACGACATGTGTATTTTCAGTTGTTCTGCCAATGAAATGTTTCTTGAATTATGCAAATGTTTGATGGTGATATTCACTGGCATACAAGTACACAACAATTGGTTTAGTGCTTCTTTATAAATGTTGTAGTCTTCGTCATTTCCAGTACATCTATATGACTTCCACATCATTTGTTTGTGCTTATTTTTTCTAATGGCTTCTTTCGATAAGTATTTCTTTCTGAACCGTTTCCCTTGTTTTTTCAAGGGAACAAATTGATCGACATTGCACTATATTTCACTATTTAGGATATTCCAGCATTCTGTTGTTGTCTTATTCTTTAGTGTGTTGTTCCAGTCTATCTCTGCTAAATATGTCATAATTTCCTTGTATCTTCCTTTGTGGAAATTTCTCCTGAACTGTTTTTTATTATTTCTTCCCAGTGGCTCACATAATTTGACATTGTCAACTAATTCATTGTGAGGGGAAAACTATGTCTAACACATTTTCACCCCTGGTTGTCTCTAGCACATGTTGAGAAAGGAAACTGTCTTGTACTAGAACTAAAAACTTGTGGTCGTCACTCCCCGTACTCTGTACAGATTTCTATTGTATGTGACCATGGGTAAAGTCTCATATAATAACAGTCCCGTCTGCTAACATCCCTTAAAGCGTTTTTTACTTTTTCATTCTCATCTACGTTTATGTTTGGTCTTCTATAAACTAACCCCACCGTTAACGTTGAGTTTCTTTTAACTATGTTACACCAAACAGCTTCTTCGCAATCTGCTTCTTTTTTAAATTTTGTTTCATAATCTGGATAGATTCGGCATCTGATATATCAGTGGTGGCCCATGATTCGGTTATATCTATTATGTGAGGGTCAATTTCGTCTACCATACTGTTTAGTTCGCTTTTTTTTTTTACTATGCTCCTTGCATTTAAACAAACGCATTCATATCCTGATTCAGAACAGTTTTTCAGGCTGTTCTTTGCTGATTTATTTCTGCTGTCTGTATCTATGCCTCCAGTTTCATGCTTCTCAATGAATCTCTGTTCAACATATAAACGTGACATCAAAACTGTTCTAGGTACACATGTGATATATATTCTATCGCATGTCGTGAATTATAAACTATACACAAACGTGGTAAATACTTAATTATAGGTAAAACCTGATGCCCATCGTTTTCTAGGTACAAACGAGGCCTCCAATTGAAGGGGCTGACCACGTTCTCTACACCCTACACAGACGCTTCCGGAGCTGGTACTATCCTCACGCTCAGTCAGTCCATTTATCAAGGCCGGTAAGCAACGGTGATTCGACTTACGCTTTCTACTGTACAGCCAGGATTGCGGTTTAGATTAACATCAAGGCCGGTATTTAAAACGCAGCATTGACTCTACTTTAAGTGTACGAACAGCAAGATTCCATTGTTGTACATGGAGCGCTCTTGATAACGAGATTCAACCATTTGTGACTTTACAGGAATGACTACATTTGTAGAGAGACAATAAGTAAGTTAGATAGACGAACTGTCAAGGTTAAGCACGATTGCCTCCGAAGTAAACTCGCAGACAGGAAATAAACAAAGAAACAGTTGGCTTAATTTTCATTTGGACTTTACAAATAAAATGAAAAACTGTTGGCATTAAGACACTCAGAAAGACAGTTTGTTCTATACATAGGGATAATTTGTTTGGATATAATCTGGCGTGATTTGGTGACAATATATAGAGTTTTGTTGTGCTATGTGTGTCGTTTGTGTGACGACGACCGTGCAGTCAGTCAAGATGTCTTTACTTGCACAGCGCCAGCCGGCAGCATGAAAACAACGATCCGATGACTGCCGTGATGGGAATGGATTTCAAACTGCCATATCTCTACTACCGAATGCTCGCCACCTATCCCGCCTGCACAGCGCCCGAACACAGGTGAGTCCGTCACGCCAGACATTTCTCGTGTCCTCTATACGCGAGGAATGTCACCCACGTACTCACATACGCACTCACACAATGCACATCATTTATATCGATGGTAGAACTAGATAATTGCCTGAACGCCACTGGTGGATTCCAAACTCATCTTGAAGTGCATTATTATTGTTACTATTGTTACTATGTAGGTATGCATGCGGACATGTAGGTATTCTGAGTTACCAAATGTACAAAACACCATTACATTGCCATATATGTCAAACGTGATATTGAACAACTCCTTTTCACATTGTTGTACAAAATATGATAATAGTTTGCTCCACTTATGATGTTCATCGCCGCGTAAATGGTAAATGTATACTGGATAAGACTGATTTGCTGTATAAACGAAATATTCTTCAATTTACAGGTGTTTCCTGGTCGACCGCGGTGGTTTCATTGTTCTTCACAAAGATTTCGTTGAAGAGAGTTCGTCGACCGAGTGGCTGAGCGACACGATGGTTCACATCAGTACAAAAGAGACGCTGATCGCGCGAGATCTGGTGGCGAAAAACGTCATGAAGAAGGCCGCTTGTGTCAACGTTCAAGAGTTTAGCAATCAGTACTTCTGGAAGACGAGTGCAGGAATCGTTGCAATACAATAAGAGTATAACAGGAGGTAATAACATATGTCATAATAAGATAAGAATTTATGGATGGAGGGATAAAGAGGTAGGGATGTTGGACGGGAGGAACTGGGGAAGGGAGGAGAGAGAGAGAGAGAGAGAGAGAGAGAGAGAGAGAGAGAGAGAGAGAGAGAGAGAGAGAGAGAGAGAGAGAGAGAGAGAGAGAGAGAGAGAGAGAGAGAGAGAGGGGTGGGGGTGGAATGAAGAAGATAGGATGGAGAAATAGAAAGGGGAGGGCGGAGGGGATGGAGTGGGGGATAGTGAGGAAGGGAGAGATGGTGGAGAGGGAGGGACGGAGAGGGGGGGACGGGGCTAACATTGAAGGAGGGCTGTGGAGAGAGACGGGTGAGTGACTGATGGAAGAAGAGAGACGGAAAGGGAGAGTAAAAGGGACGGAGGGGAGGGAGGTAGGAGGAAGGGAGGGAGGTTTTAATTGACTCACACAATGAATACCACATTTGGTTGTTTTCGAATCTGATCTGATATATAGCGCCGACAACAGAGACAAATGAAATCATGTGACGATTCTACGTGTTTACAGATATCTCTGCAGAGTATCCACGACGGTCACGTATCTTCATCCACTTATGCGTTAACCGAGGTACCCGGAAGTAACATATTTGTAGTCATAGCAACAGGTTCGTCTTCCGGCCCTCCACGTGAATGCAGATGGTGTGACGGGGTGAGAATAATTCAACTTTAATTATTTTCAAATATTACCAAAAGAACATTGTAACGCTTAGACCAACTTCGAACACGTGAACTACAGATAGTTCTAGAAGTGATGCTAAAACCCTTGTTACTAGATATGTATAACATAGCCGATAATTTATTTTGCTGACGAGTTAATCTCAGCAATAATTAATTATTCAGTGAAATGTTATTATTTTCTTCACGACTTGCATCTTCTGGTGGTAAGGAGTGTTCGATTCTTGCCAACATGTCATTTTAAAGGGAAACAAAGAGCATTTAATGGGCTATGTACCTGAAAGATTAATATAATCTAACCACCTTCAACTAATATTAAAAGATACCACGCCGGTATGTTATTAGAAATGCTTCCTGAAGCTACCGTATTTCATGTATTATATAGCGCCATATTGCCAAGTAAACCTTCATGATAAGTTCCTCGGTCAACAACATTTGGTGTTAGAAAAATAATCTACTGCTTCATTAACAAAATTCAAACAATGAAAAATAACAACTGCAGTTATTTATTACTCTAACATTAACCATTTTTAATCAGGGAATGCCATAGGTTTTTTATTGCGCGTTTTCCAGGTTTGGGACTGATTAACATGCATTACACGTCAACTCGTGGCAGACCTGTTCGAACACCATATCAACTTCTCTAGAAAAACAATGGCTATTTGTTCGCTAACTATCCACACCGTCTGTAACCAGATACTCGTTTATCTAGCTATGAGAACTGAAGCATTGTGGACTGAACGAAATTACCCAAGCTTAGAAGCGGCATCAAATGGGTTCGAACGCGGATTCTCTCGATTAGGAATACATCGTTCTAACAAGTATCGGAATTGCCAACTTGCCGTCTATTAATTCACACAAGTTTGGCGACCGACATGCATACCATCCAGGAGGAAAACGACAATATTCTCACACACACTAACACCCACTCACGCACACACATCCGCACATTTCTTTGCATCAACATATAGTAAAGAAATAAAGATAAATAAAGAAAGGTAAGTTCATATATGGCGCAGTATCCAGTCCTCATGACTGTGAAAAGCGCTTTACACTTTACTCCTTGACAGACCTGTTCAATCGAACGCCATCTCGACATGTCTGGGAAGCAATAATAATGTTTGCTACATGTTTTCCAGAGAAACCACCTGCCTCTCTGCAGTCGGGCACCGTGTCATTGTCCGTGCTATAGTCCGACGGACATCTACAAGTATTGCAAGGACACGTTCTCTCTACACGCGTGAGTACAGCAGCAACACTTTGCATGTCGACTAACGTTACCACGGTTACATTACAGCTTGAAACGGAAACATGCTTAGCCAATAAATAAAGATTAAGTGAAATTAAATTGTAAGTTTCTTTGAAACTTAGTATACGTAATCGTACTGTTCTTGTCAAGTAATGTGCCAAATAGGTAATATGTTGATGACGAAGTCGTGTCACTAAGCCCGCTCAACATGGTAATTTGTACATCACAAAACATCCAGCACGTGTGATGTTGATGACGTCACGGGAGCAAATGCCGCCGAGTCCCCCAGCATTTTAGCATGGCGTGCGATGGTGTGGGTTTGTAGTGTTTCAGGCTTTACCTGGAATTGCAGTCGCGGGATTTAATAATTTTTCTCTCACCATAAAGATAGTAATCTTATCTATACGTGTGTCACTAGATAGACACATGAGTAGTGTTTATTTTTTGGGTTATTGCCGTTTGCACATCGGGAATGCTAAACTTTACATTATATCTACGGCCACTTACACATTTGTAAGTAAGATTATTATATTTAAGGTGATCTAAAACATATTAAGTTCCTCGACTGCAATCTCAAGTGAGGCCTGAAACACCAACCAGCATAGATGCGCGCCATAATAAATCCAAGCGGCCCTTACTTCCATGACGTCACCAACGATCGCTAGGTGTCATACCAAACTGTGCAGAAAATGTACAGAAAAACGCGACTACAATGGCCACGAAAATGGTGACGGAGATGGTTGAAACATAATTGAATAGCGGGACACTATTTGTAGGTTCGTCTCAACGGATCGTTGTGGTTTGTATTGGCGGCTGGCCGGTATGTGGTGTTGATCATGTCACGTTGTGGTTTGTAGTGACGGCTTGCCGGCCTGTGATTTATAACATGTTACGTTGTGGTTTGTAGTGACGGCTCGCCGGTATGTGGTGTTCATCATGACACGTTGTGATTTTCATGACACGTTGTGGTTTGCAGGGGCGGCTGACCGTTCTGTGGTTCTGATTATGTCAGGTTGTGGTTTGTAGTGACGGCTGGCAGGGCTTTGGTGTTGATCGTGTCACGTTATGGTTTGTAGTGACGGCTGCCCGGTCTGTGTTGTTGATTATGTCATGTTGTGGTTTGTACTGACGGCTGTCCGGTCTGTGGTGTTGATCATGTCACGATATGGTTTGTAGTGACGGTTGGCCGGTCTGTGGTGTTGATCATGTCACGTTGTGGTTTGTACTGACGGCTGTCCGGTCGGTGGTGTTGATCTTGTCACGTTGTGGTTTGTAGTGACTGCTGGCCGGTCAGTGTTGTTGATCATGTCACGTTGTAGTTTGTAGTGACGGGTGACCGGTCTGTGGTGTTGATCACGTCACGTTGTGGTTTGTAGTGACGGCTGGCCGGTCTGTGTTGTTGATCATGTCACTTTGTGGTTTGTAGTGACGGCTGGCCGGTATGTAGTGTTTATCATGTCACTTTGTGGTTTGTAGTGACGGCTGGCCGGTCTGTGGTGTTGATCATGTCACTTTGTGGTTTGTAGTGATGGCTGTCCGGTCGGTGGTGTTGATCTTGTCACGTTGTGGTTTGTAGTGACGGCTGGTCGGTCTGTGTTGTTGATCATGTGACGTTGTAGTTTGTAGTGACGGGTGACCGGTCTGTGGTGTTGATCACGTCACGTTGTGGTTTGTAGTGACGGCTGGCCGGTCTGTGTTGTTGATCATGTCACGTTGTGGTTTGTAGTGACGGCTGGCCGGTCTGTAGTGTTGATCATGTCACTTTGTGGTTTGTAGTGACGGCTGGCCGGTCTGTGGTGTTGATCATGTCACTTTGTGGTTTATAGTGACGGCTGGCCGGTCTGTGGTGTTGATCATGTCAGGTTGTGGTTTGTAGTGACGGCTGGCCGGTCTGCGTACCTCAATCTGCTGTCGTTAGTTTGGAGGATCTGCGAGCTGACGAACATGCTAAAGTCTCCAAGTTGGGCGCCTGCTTCAACTACTCGTGTCACGTGAGCAAGAGGTGAGTGTAAAGGTGGTCGCTCGATGGTCATCCAAAGAACGTGTTGATAGGACTATCTGGGTCATATATCGCAGAACGAGCAAAGAATATGCCGTGCTACAGTACTATATGCCGTCAGTCACCTGACAACCACCACATTTGACGAGAATAGGACTCAGATGTGTCTTTGTTTATTTTGCGACAAAACACTACGATAGTATTCAAACACTGTTTTTTCATTGTAATTGATTAATTTAACACAACGATGACATTTCGTTACTTTCAACGTATCTACAACCGTCGGTCGTGTTCTCCAGGAAGTGCATACAGAGTTCTTGTTCTGATCGCGGTGGGCTAAGTGACCGTCATCTCAGTTTACGGTCGATGTTGCTTCCACGTCCGGAAAACATATTTTATTGATTTTCTGTCTGTTTGCCAATTAATTTGACAGGGAATTGGCATAAGAAATAATTAATTTTATATACAATTGTTATGTTGCTTCTAGCGATTGTGTTACTACGGCTATCTGTACCTGGTGCACGGGAGAGGGCGTCACTGGCGAAACTCTGCAGCGATACCCCTTCTGCACGCGAGGAGACTGTCCGCCATTAAGCGATGACAAAGGAGGTAATCAACACTGTTTTTCTATCAACGTTGTATCGCCTTTTGCAGTTCAGCCAAATGTTACCAGATTATATGATTTATTATAGGGTTATATTACATAATTTGCATTATCTTAAATGTGTGAGATTTTATGTTATTGTAAAATAAAGGTGTAAATATTGATATCAATTAAACCGCAGAGTATGCAGCAGCTGCACATATATACACACCTGTCTTATTTCAGGATGTGCAAGCGATTCATTTAATAATTAACACAGCATGTTGACAAATTGTCTGCAACCGTTATGATCCGATAGTTGTCTAGTCGATTATTATTTTCGCACCAAATACGGAACATTTGGTTGATGTTTGAATATGCTGAATACCGGACATACATGACTCGCAAAACGTTGTACATTGCCCTACTAGTTATGAACTATGTAATTAACTAACTGTGTAATATTGATTGTATGACGTGGATACAGTGGTTTAGTTTTAAAGCAACTATCAGTCGGGATGCACGTTTAAACCCTAAGACGCAGCAAAATGTCCGTTTGAAGAAAAAATCAGTCACAATATCTCTTCTTTGCAGGTGACTCAGGTGCCAGTGCCAGTATGTTTCGCGTCATGTTACCCGCGGTGTTGGTACCATTCGTCCTCCTTGTCGTCATCACTGTAACGATCGGTCTATGTCGCCGGAAACGTCCTCCTCGCCCAAGACCAACGACAGAGACCGAGTCTCACATCAACAGCGGCTTTCAAATGGACGTCCGACCGCCGCTGACAGCGCCCCCTCACGGCCTTGATCAACCTCCACCATACACAGCTGTTGGGTGAAACTTAAATACCACCCGCGCACTGGTCGACTGTAGCGTGATTCTGGCCGCCATTCACGGTTTGTTATCACTGACCTGTATTAAGTCTGTATGGCGCGCGGCTGTCTTTGTGACGCCGCCGACAAGCGATCTTGCTGTGGCCGGTAATGACAATTGATCTGCGCCTCCAAATATACAATACATCGATGCTTTCTGTTATAAACCGTACACGTCGACATGCAACTCACACATATATGTATATGAATAGGAGCGCTCAAACCCAAAAGTACCTCGACAGAATAGCGATTGTCACTCACAGAGGCGTCAGGTGGCTGTATACAACCGAACACTTTATTAGCCATCCAGTCTATATAGAGAGATCAGAGTGCTTGCTACTGAGGACATTTGGCGTAACGCGTCAAAACCGGGCGCGGTTGAACAAAACATAAATACCACACGACAATGGGCTATTCATAGCGTGATTCTGGTCACGTTGATAAATACCTTCGTGAAGGAGTGGTGATATTGATGATGATGAAGATGGTTTTTTTTTTTTTTTTAAACTGATACGATGCGCCTACATCAAGACACATTACAGAGAGACATTGTCGTTCTTCCTATAACGAAGGTATACACCCACAAGCGGCTGGTTTTTCGTGGCCAACACATGTCATACACTTATAATAATTCCATGGTGCAGGTTGAAAAAAAATTGAATACATCACAAAATGTGTAGTTGAAGAAAAACAGCAGCATAAACCACGCCGATATTATTCTCATAGACACACGCTCTGTGGTTGTAATAATGAATGTTAATTATACAAGTCACTGATATTGTTTACCTACCAAATCTTCTTGAGTTGACGTTTAAACGTTATGCCTGCATAGGTAGGCCTGCAATCCACCATGTTTACTACGTTGTGCCATAGTTTAAGACATCTGTGATTAATGATTTTGTATAATGCACTGGTAGTTATTCGTGTGGAATCGACCAGTACAAATTGCTTTGAACTTTCACATCAGCCCAACATGTTTTGTTAGGATTGATCTTTTTTATATCCGGGCAAGTAGCTTAGCCATAGTAATCGGTCTCTTGCATGAGAAAATACTATTTAACCAGGAAGCGAGTACATTATTCCAGCACAGTCGACAGTCGATGACGTCGTGGTAGAAAAGTATATCTTAATTGCGGTACAACGTAAAAGCTCCTGTGTCTGCGGGTGGAAACCTGTCTTAATAAATTAATGTTTTTTATAACCTGTTGTTGGCATTCACATTGTTTCACATGTTGGCGGCACTATGGTAAGCAGGCTTTACACCAGACGACTCCGTCGCCGCGAACAGGCGATGTTGACATCATTAAAAAATTGTCGAATGCTGTCGATTGCAATATACATCGCAAGCGATACAGATCGCCTGTATACACAACGCAGCCATTATATCTAGAGAAGGCTATTCTATTTCCAGATGCGTCACCTGCGTTGACTCTGATTGGTCATATTACCTGCGACGAGGCGACGGTCGCCTAGAAATAGAACCAGTACTACCCAGTTCTACCGCAAGCGATGACGTCGGGGCGACAAAGGGATGGCATTACAAGCGATACAATCGCAGCTATGTAGTATTTACACGATCCAATCAGATGCGATGTCGTCGTTGTTGTGTAATTTGACACAATGTGGCCGTTGCAAAGCAACCGATTGTCCCAGAAATATATGGAGGAACCCATAATAATCATTGGGGGGATGGTGAAGAAGGTTGATTGCACCCTTGATATATTATACTACACCCCCTATATACGTCAAACTGCAGCCCATTTAATATTCCCCAAAACCTGCAACTGTACCCCTTCAGATCTCCAACTGCACCCCGTAACGGTTTGATTAAGCGAAATGTTTTGGCCTCAACGTTGGGAATGATAATTTGGTCGTCCCGAACCCTACGGACCTGCCGTTGCTATGCAATAAGTCATCCTAAGAATGAATACGTAGTACCGTTGGTAAAAAGCAGCAACAATATTTGGGGAATTATTACAACATATTATATTCCGTTTTCTTGGAGTATCTTGTATGTTGCCCAGTTGCACCCGTAAATATAACAATTTGTAAAACAAAATGGCTATTACAAGTTTCATAGTCAGCACCATGGTTTTCGCAAAATGTTGCCGTGTTGCCAAAACTACTCCCAACAAAATACCCCTTCCCTGTGTAATAACCATGGACAAAGACTTGATAACAGAGTTGCGTCCTGACGTCGTGGGACACCACGAATTAGACAAATACTTTAGTTAGTTAGTTGTTTAATTTCCAGTACCCGTCACTGGAAATTAAACAACTTCATACAACTGTTGCAATGTTTATTGTCGGCAATTAAGGGTCGGTATCGGTGGTAGGCGCATGTCGTTAGTCGGCGTGTAAGGGCCGTAGTATCAATGGTCGGTGCTTATTGTTAGTCGGCGTTTAATGTTCGCAGTATTGGTGGTCGGCGCATGTCGTTAGTCGGCGTTTAAGAGTCGTACCGTCGTAGTATCGGTGGTCGGTGCGTGTTGTTAACACGATTCGTTTAAGGGTCGTAGAATCGGTGGTCGGTACGTGCGGTTGGTCAGCGCTTAAGGGTCGTAGTATCGGTAGTCGACGCGTGTCGTTAATCTGCTTTTAAAGGTCGTAGTGTCGGTGGATGGTGCATGTCGTTAATCTGCGTTTAAAGGTCGTCGTATCGGTGGATGGTGCAAGTCGTTAATCTGCGTTTAAAGGTCGTAGTATCAATGGTCGGTGCGTGTCGTTAGTCACCGTTTAAGGGTCGTAGTATCGGTGGTCGATGCGTGTCGTTAATCTGCTTTTAAAGGTCATAGTATCGGTGGATGTCGTTAGTCGGCGATTAAAGGTCGTTCTATCGGTGGTTGGTGCATATCGTTAGTAGGCGTTTAAGCGTCATAGTATCGGTGGTCGGTGCGTGACGTTAGATAGCGTTTAAGGGTCGTAGTATCGGTGGTCGGTGCATGTCGTTAATCGGCGTGTAAGGGTCGTAGTATTGGTGGTCGGTGGTCGGTGCATGTCGTTTGTTAGCGTATAAGGATCGTAGGATCGCCGGTCGATGCTTGTCGTTAGTCGGCGTGTAAGGGTCGTAGTATCGGTGGTCGGTGCATGCCGTTAGTCGCCGTTTATGAGTCGTAGTATCGGTGGTCGGTGCGTATCGTTAGTTAGCTTTTAAGAGTCATAGTATCGGTGGTCGGTGCTTGTCGTTAATCGCCGTTTAATGGTCGCAGTATCGTTTGTCGGTGTATAAGGGACATAATATCGGTGGTCGGCGAGTGTCGTTACAATTACATCTGATGTACTAATTCCAGTACTAATTTACAGAAGTAAAGAAATTAAAGCGCAATGTATTATTCATTTAGTATTAAGAACGTCCACATATCTAACAATTGTGTCCCTGTAATATTGTAGAAATTATAGTTTGGCATAACTTATAAATTCTTGTAAGCGATGTGTCAAAATGTTTTCCTTATGTGATGCGCAGTTTTGTTTATTTGTAGTGGAATGGCGTACCTAATGCATCGTTTGGTAAAACCATGTTTAGCCCTATTTGTATGGATGCTATCATGTATCTGTGTATTAATGTTGTGAACATTAGTTAAATGGTAAGTTTTGCAAATACAACGTTAATGTCACGTGCACATATTTATAATAACATTTTAATTCCAGCAGTTGCATAATGTCTGATACTTTAAGAATATTCAGTTTCTTAAACAGCAGCTCAGTATGTGAATTATAATTACTTAAGCATATTAATGCTTTTTTCTGTAGTTTGATGATTCTGTTACATATAATTCAAACCCCACACCATTCGGCCATAATTTATATAATTATGGTAACATTAATGAGTTAGTTTTATAAAATAATAGTTTTGTTTTAATTTGTTTACTATCCCAGTCAATTTAGAACAATTTTGATTGAAATATGTTTAATATGAATGTCCCAGCTTAAATTTTTTGTAATGTTACACCTAGAAGATTACAATGTTGAACTCTTTCGATTATGGTTTCATCTATCTTGAGTAGAAAAGGATTGACTTGTTTATTTGACAGTTTGTGTATTATATTATATTTGGATTTCTTTATATTTAAAGACAGTTTATTTACTTTAACCCATTCGTTTACTTGTCTAATTCTGTATTTAAATGTTATTCGACATCTTTAGGACATATTTAAAAAAAGATTTGACGGTAGTAAATAGAGCTGTATTATCTGCAGACATTACATATATAAATATCTCATTTGACTTTGGTAATCTATTCATATTAGATGACTTATCGACATGTCCTCATCTTTCAGTACGTGGGGTGTTGGAAGGTGAAGTGTCTGCAGAAGGAGGTTAGGTTAGGTTAACAGACATTTTGAAGGGGGTGGTGATGTGAATTAGCAAGGAGACAGGTGGAATGGAGAGAGACGACAGGGAGAGAGTTGGGAATACTGTGAGACTGAAGGAGCAGCGTAGTGGCACGAAGAAGTACAGTGCGATAGGAAAGAATGGAACGGAAGAGAATGTGACAGAAGAGAAGACGGCAGGAGGAAATAACAACGACCAGACAGATGCAAACCATATAATGAGCTACTCTGATGCAGTGATTGAGGGGGCAATGAGATAAGAGAGGGTGAGAAAGATAGATAAGACAATAAGCGAAGGGGAGAACGTCGTTGTTTGTCTAACGGGGACTAGGATAGAACATGTAACGGAAGTGCATGCATAGTTCTTGTTTTACTCGCTTATCTTAACCTTGTGCACATACATATGTAAGATTTTATATGAAAAAGTCTAAAGGAAATTTTCTAGAACCCAAAATACACTGTTATACAAGTTATTGTATTGTATTGTTAGGTGAAACAGCAACTGTTGCTGTGCTGTCTTCGAGTGAATCGTCGATACTGTTGCTATTAGCAAAGAGTTTGGTGATATTAGACTTCGGATGTGCTACCATAATAGTAATAATGTTTATTCCATATGTATACTTAGAATACAATTAAATAAAAATACAAAGATATATATACATATTATGGCATACAAATATATGGTTAATAAAACAAATATAGGCTAGTATGCCAGTATTTAAACGTATAACTTCTAAAATATATATAAGTATAACAATAATTCACAAAAAGTGGAATTTCAGACTACTGAAGACGAAATAATAAGCTATATATGGATGAACGCATACGTTCATTAAAATATTTAACACAGTTTGTAGCAAACATAAACTTGCACTACAGCGTGATGACAATTTGTGTAAAATTATAAAACTGTTGTTATAGCCAACAGTAATATCTTTCAAACTCTGTTTTTTACACAGTACCACAGTAAGAGTGAGATAGGGAAGTTTTAATGGTAGAGCTGCAAAGGCAAAATGTTCGTGCTAAGACATTAGACTGAGCATATTTGCAACCTTTCTGTCTGGCAATGTCTTCATCGCCAGCAAGATTAATATTAATTATATGACCCAGACGTTTGCATTTAATAATTATTGAGTGTGACAGGATTAGTATTTTTCATATGCTAAGGTGTGTTGTCAGTAACCATGCAGTACAACTTGTGGGTATATATTATGTTAAATATTTCGCCATACTCGGTACAATTTTAGTTTTCTCAGAGCAGAAACACTAGGTAAAAAAATTACAAAGTTCATATGTATACATTAAATGATACATTATGGAGTCTGCATAAAGACATCCAATTTGTAATTTGTTAAGATCTACACTTAAGTCGTCCATGTACACATTACAAAGGTGGGGAAAAGGATTCCACCTTTGCTAACACCATTTGAGGCAGTAAACAATCTACACAAGCTCTGGCACCATCTGGCAGTGAATATCTTAGTACTGTACCAGTGATACTGGATTCGCACAATAAAAGCATGACAGTCAATTAGTGTAGTGAATAGCTTGCTATGGGTCACTTTGTCGAAGGCCTTGGAGGCATCCAACATAGTGACATACATAGAAGAGCCATCCGCTATGTAGTGTCAAAAAGTTATTGTAATATAAATATCAGTTGTATATGGTGCATGTCATTAGCAACGACGTCGGAAGAATTATAATGGCCTTCCAGTCGTTTCGTGTTTACCGTGAACACGACTTGGTGAACTAGAACACACAGAAGCAATCAAACTTTACCACGAAGTTGCTTCAAACTTTATGCAAATGGGTCGGCGATTAGGGATCATAATCTCCGTGGATGGTTCATGTTGTTAGTCGGCCAATAAATGGGTCATTGTGTCCTTCTGTATTCCCAAATATATGATCTTTGTAATTCTCCCCATTAAAACACAAAGAACTTGATGTAGCCATGATCCATTGGCGTATTTAAGGTTTATATTTTAGGCTTGTCCATTGGCGAGCCACCAGCCAGAAAGGTGCCCTTTGATTGCCACACAACATGTAGATGTGGCTGTCGTTTGTGTGTCGCGTCGCTTGATTTAGTCTCAGAATGCCGCGGTACTTTTCCACTGAACGCAGTCGTCGTAAGTAATAGATGACTCACTCAGGTGTTACCAGAATATGCGACACAACACTACAGGTAAAGTCAACATCTTGTAATTTCCGCAATAAATAAACAAACAATCTAGTACTAATTACTGTGTAAGGTGGCACAGGTAGGTCAATTGGGATATGAATAAACGGACTCATTATGTGTGAGTAACATACCATTTTGTTGTAGAATAATGACCACGTTCCTCTGACTGCTGCGAGATCGCGGTTATTCACAAACTTTTATTTTTAGATGCACTATTGGTATAATGGCCACAGCCTAATGCCACGTTGACCTTAGTTGTCCATAAATGGACACAGGGGGACCTGGAGAGGCACACATGCCCCGAGGTCTTTAGAATTTCCTTTGGAGTATGCCGGTGTTAACGTGACGTGTCTTCCTAGACCATCAAGTGTTGGTATTTTTGACAAGCCTTAGGGGGGAGGTGTAATTGGAATGTTTTGTTCCCACCTATTTCCGCCCCTGTATGTCTGACGTATTTGACTGATCGTTTCAAACATCGCCATTACATGCCTCTTTACATGTCACAGACCACAGACATAATTAAGGATTCATCAGCTATTTCCAGCACAACATTTTTTCTATATATTTAAAAACGTAATTATTTAGAGTTATTTGTTATTTACTGTTTGCTGTGGATACATTTTGGGATTGGGCCAAATTTATGAATTTAAGATAACAATGGAGTAATTTTGATAAGAGTGGTCCTCGGTTTGTTCCTCCATACGTAGGTATAGGCCAGTATTATATATCAAGGCGACGTCGCGAGATTGTACGACAAGGCCACTGGACGGAAACGAAACGGATACACATTCCCCAATAATGGTACCTTCCACAAAACATTGGTCATGCAGGGTGTTGTCGTCGAACTCAGAAATGTATACATAAAATTTTGTTGAACAAATAGAATAACCGGCGACTCCTCGATAACACTGGGCGCATGTTACTTTATTAAGACAAACATTACAAATTCAGTCAAACAAGTGTGCATATAGATCTCCAAGGACGCCTATTAGGGTGGTTTTTATATTTAGTGGATTTTTTATTTTCACCCTGTTTGCACAAGTTGGATGGGGGTTATGGGCGTAAACGGGACTACCTGTCCTTAGTGCAACTGATCGCGACGGCCAGATGGCCGGCAGGGTGTCAGGCAACAAGCCCAGCCGACACAGCGTTACAGAGAAACATTGTAAACAGAAACAAAAATATATTTAATATGTATGTATGTGTTTGCTTGTGTTAGTGCCCTGCGCGGGCCTATAATTTTAGCCCAAGCCCGGCCCGCTCTTAGCAGTTAGAGGTCAGGCCCGCAACAAAATCTAAAACAACCCCGGCCCAGGCCCGCAAAATAGAATTTAGGCACAGGCCCGCAAATCGTTGCCCCATGTTGTCCCAAGCCCGGACCAGACCCGCAAATGATTGTCTCAGGTTGCCCCAAGCCCGGCCCGTAAGTTTCAGGCCCAGGCCCGCGGGCCTAAAACGGGTAAGCCGCAAACAGCGGCCCACAAAACACCACCTTAGAAAACAGTATTTTTAGTTTAACATTAATAACTGAAATTCAGATATGACATTCAGGCTTTACAATACATGCATATCACGAATTACTACCATTCCTGCATGGCATTACTTATGGTAGCTGTATAAAGAGAACAACAAAACACTAAATTTTTACTCAAAATATTGTGTTAAAACACTATTCAGATACGAGTCAGCGCATTTAAATTGAAATTGTGCAAATGCAAATGCTTGAAAAAAATCAGATGTAAACGTGCCAGTTATATAGGCCTATTGAGTATGTGGTTTTGACAGAACAAGTTGCATGGGTAAATCATTGAACTGATATCAATGTGTAACTCGTCTCATCGTTGATGTTGATTTTAGTTGCAAATTGTTAGTTTGTATTAACTTGTTTAGGTGCATAACACCAACTTGCTGTCTTTTGGTTCCTTATAAGTGTTTCACATATTAATCAGCAACATGTCTTCTCCACTATCCACTGGAAATGTGGAATTACTACATATTAGGGTAAATCCTACAAATATGTGCATTGCGTAAATGGCACTACTGCACTGTGGGTAATACTGCTACACTGTGGGTAATACTGCTGCACTGTGGGTAATACTACTGCACTGTGGGTAATACTACTGCACTGTAGGTAATGCTACTGCACTGTGGGTAATACCACTGCACAGTAGGTAATGCTACTGCACTGTGGGTAATACTATTGCACTGTGGGTAATATTACTGCACTGTAGGTAACACTACTGCATTGTAGGTAATGCTATTGCACTGTGGGTAATGCTACTGCACTGTGGGTAATGTTACTGCACTGTAAGTAATGCTACTGCACTGTAGGTAATGCTACTGCACTGTAGGTAATGCTACTGCACTGTAGGTAATCCTACTGCACTGTAGGTAATGCTACTGCACTATAGGTAATGCTACTGCTTTGTAGGTAATGCTACTGCACTGTAGGTAATATTACTGCACTGTAGGTAATGCTACTGCACTGTAGATAATAGTACTGCACTGTAGGCAATACTTCTGCTCTGTAGGTAATGCTACTGCACTGTAGGTAATTCTACTGCACTGTAGGTAATGCTACTGCACTGTAGGTAATAGCACTGCACTGTAGGTATTACTTCTGCACTGTAGGTAAGGATACTGCACTGTAGGTAATGCTACTGCACTGTAGGTAATATTACTGCATTGTAGGTAATGCTACTGCATTGTAGGTAATATTACTGCACTGTAGGTAATGCTACTGCACTGCAGATAATGCTACTGCACTGTAGGTAATGCTACTGCACTGTAGGTAATGCTACTGCACTGTAGGTAATGCTACTGCACTGTAGGTAATACTACTGCACTGTAAGTAATGCTACTGCACTATAGGTAATGCTACTGCTTTGTAGGTAATGTTACTGCACTGTAGGTAATATTATTGCACTGTAGGTAATGCTACTGCACTGTAGGTAATAGTACTGCACTGTAGGCAATACTTCTGCTCTGTAGGTAATGCTACTGCACTGTAGGTAATTCTACTGCACTCTAGGTAATGCTACTGCACTATAGGTAATAGTACTGCACTGTAGGTAATACTTCTGCACTGTAGGTAAGGATACTGCACTGTAGGTAATGGTACTGCACTGTAGGTAATATTACTGCTTTGTAGGTAATGCTACTGCATTATAGGTAATATTACTGCACTGTAGGTAATGCTACTGCACTGCAGATAATGCTACTGCACTGTAGGTAATGCTTCTGCACTGTAGGTAATGCTACTGCACTGTAGGTAATGCTACTGCACTGTAGGTAATATTACTGCACTGTAGGCAATGCTACTGCACTGTAGATAATGCTACTGCACTGTAGGTAATGCTACTACACTGTAGGTAATAGTACTGCACTGTAGGCAATACTTCTGCACTGTAGGTAAGGATACTGCACTGTAGGTAATGCTACTGCACTGTAGGTAATGCTACTGTACTGTAGGTAATATTACTGCATTGTAGGTAATGCTACTGCACTGTAGGTAATATTACTGCACTGTAGATAATGCTACTGCACTGGAGGTAATGCTACTGCACTGTAGGTAATGCTACTGCACTGTAGGTAATGCTACTGCACTGTAGGTAATATTACTGCACTGTAGGCAATGCTACTGCACTGTAGATAATGCTACTGCATTGTAGGTAATGCTACTGCACTGTAGGTAATGCTACTGCACTGTAGGTAATGCTACTGCACTGTAGGTAATACTACTACACTGTAGGTAATTCTACTGCACTGTAGGTAATACTACTGCACTGTAGGTAATGCTAGGCACAGTGGTACAGGCGACCTATTAAAATATGGAACTATGTAGGCTGAAAGCTAGGCTTAAGTAAATAATGGTTATATTCAATTTGGGAGGCTTCCTCTGCTCTCACACAAAGGGAATTAGCAGGCAGGTGCGCCTAATTTTTAAAATAAACCTTGCACACTTTAAAATACAATCAGATAATACCTGGCCAGTCTGACTTTGACTTTACTGTTGGCAGAGAGAAACCTGACGAATAAATAGTATAGTGGGTGATATCGTTATTTCAGTGAAAATCAAACTATAAGTACCACTGGCAGCCAGAGTGTCCAGAAACCACCCAGGCCGAGGTAGTGTCAGTAAGCACGTCACAGTCTAGACACTAGACATCACCAAATAATTAAGAGATAGCTAGACACTAGTTAAGTTTGTGCTTAAAAAACTGACAGGAAACATGCATTGATTGTGCTGAATATTCCATTCACAATGCCTTGGAAATGCCAGTTCAATTATTACATTACAAAGACATGGTTGTGAAACTATGAATATATTTCATGGGTCGTATTTTTCGTAAAATGTCTATTTACCTCTATTAAAAGAATTCACCTAATTAAAATGATACCTTGGATTTGGAAGTCCTATTATTAAAAACCTGCTAAGTACTCATAAAGCTATCGCGTCATTCACAATTCCGTGCAAAGTGTTAATTTGCAAAAGCTGTATGCACTATTAAATAACAATAATATTAATTAACCTGAAAATTTTTAATCCTTGTTTGATTAGCAAATATAATATTTTTATTACATCCAGAACATGTCCTAGGCCCGGCCCGGCCCGGCCCGGCCCGCATATGTCTGTCCAAGGTCCGGCTCGCGGCCTGCAGAGTTGAATATTTTACAGCCCAGGCCCGGCCCGGTACCGAAATTCTCTACCTATGCCCGGCCAGGCCTGCAAAATTTAGATGATTTAGAGGCCCGATCCAGCCCAGCCCGCGGGCCCAAAGCCCGGCCCGCGAATGGCACGAGTACGTGTGTGCGTGCGTGCGTGTGTGAGTGCGTGCGTGTGTGCGCGTGCGTGAGTGATTGCGCGATCTCGCGCGTGTATATGTATCACTGTGTGTTTTTTTACATGCATTGTTACAATACTTTGAGAGCGGACTTTTTGGGGCAAATGGAGTTTGTTTATTGACGTGGACAACAGTAAATTTGACAACTGTGCTTTTTTCACGTATTCCGAACATTGCTTAAATAATAAATCGATACTTTTAATAACCTTAATTAAGCGGAGATGCAACATACACCTCGTATTTCTGTGAACTTTTCCGATCTACATATAGTCGCCACCTCAGATCACCTCGAAATCTACCAGAATGTTCTGTTGTTAGGTAGAGCGAGAGGCTTCGACCCGAATACAACGGCAATGGCCGAGGAAAATGAAATTGATGAGACAGTTGCACGCTTGAACGGTTTCGAGTGCACACAGGCCCCATTTACAGTCCGACCCATTTATGGCCACGTTTAGATTTACGACAAGAGTTGTCACTATATATTGACATGACGAGTCCACCTTTATAAAATAAAAGTAACTGGATTGACAGGTATTATTAATACTATATAGGTTGATGGATTGACATTCATGACATATTGTGTCTTTTATAAATGATCGTAATACAATAAATCGATCAACATTGGTTGAACGCCCGCAGTTAGAAAATAGAAACGCAGAGTAGAAAAGGAAAACTGTGATAAAATCGTGCTCTGCTATGTTAGCCATCGCCATAAGTCACAAGTAAGCCACAAACTGTAAGCCTGTGAGAAAGTGAACACTTTCCTATAGTGCAACTTTATACCAATAACTATACTTCTGTTCTTATTAGTATTTTTGTCAATTTCAATAATGTAACAAAGGTAATAGTCCTTGGGCCGATTTCCAAAAGGGCCTTAAAACAAGAGTTGGCTGCACCCCCCCCCCCCCCCCCCCGCCAACATAGGTTCCTTGACATTTTCTTGATGTATAAACTAATAATCTCCAAACATTAACCAACGTCTTAGTTGTCGATTCTGTTAGGAAAACGACACTTATCATCAGTGGTTGACAACAATTCTCAGCAATAGCTAAAATCACTAAATATGCCATCAATAAAATAACTTAACTTGAATCTTACCCGTGTCTAATAAAATGTCACTTTCAGTCATATATATGATATGATATGTTTGGTCAATTTGTGCAACAATTACTCACTTTGTTGGTGTAATATGTAACCATAATGCTTCCGTTTGTTCCAGGTTCACAACCATAGTATAATTATACCAATTCATTGTATGTTCCCCTGTCGATTGTCTATAACTTGGAAAGATTCTCGTGAGATATATATGTAGTGTAGCTGAAGGAATACATCATAATTTATGTAACCCTACGCCTTTAATCAAGAAAATGCCGAGAAAGGACATATCATCTCAAAAAATGCCCTAAGTCAACCAATGGTGTGTTAATCGTTGCTCATAATATGTAATATATGTAAAACAATCAGGCAGAGAAATTTAATGTTTACCCATTTATAGTGTGATATATAGATATGAGATAGTGTGAGATACGCATTGTAAAACACCGTCATGCTTTTATGCAATTATGTATTAATGTGTTTATTTGCTCAAACTATTATACTGATCTTGGGGTCATACGCTATTGAAATTCCGACATAGGTCTCGCTTGCATAGGAGAGCACGATCGCCTGGCATATGTTAACACTGATTACAGTAACACATATTCCGTAGTTTTCTTGATGTGACTTATCCTAACTTTATTCATAGGAAAGAAAAAACGAACATGCATATCAACAAATAATAAAACTTAAATAATAAAAAATAATAAAACACTTTTTACTAACATAACTTTATGAAAATATATGAACAAAATTGATATAATCTTAGCATAATGATGTGGAATTACGAATCCCACTTACCTACAATAACTTGGGGTGGGACATTCGGCGTAAGCACCAATCAAAGCGTACCCAACATGCACGTCTTGTTTTTGTCATACGTTTTGTGATGTTGTCGGCATTCTGGAATGACAATACTGTATTTGTAGCTGGTTAATTTCTTTAGTATTTCGCAGTCAATTTTCCTTATTGTCGTAAAGTTTCGTCTTCAGACGTCTAACGCTAGATGGCATCACGGCAGTTCTTCTGTGTAGTGCTGATAATGCTGTTTCCACCATGGCTCATTGTGAGATCCGGCCACGTTATCTTTGGTTTTACTGATCCATATCATTTATTTTATGCATCTTGTTCTTCAGTCCGTCCAACACCCTGTCCACAAACCTGGCCCGAGCCCAGTCTACTGTATGGTTATGTTGAGTCATGTGATCTGTGGTTGCTGGTATATGCACCGCTTTTCACCACACCCGTGACAAGTCTGCAAGGGTGGATTATTCGGTCGCCACCTAATTTACATTGACGTGTTTCGTCGTCAGTTGACCTTATTGACCCTAACAAAAATGCCATTCATATACAGCTGAATGGTACTGGGGTGTATTATGGCCTAGGATATTTGACTGATCGTCAGTGATATTTTGAATGGTCCTTGTAAGTAGCCCTTTCTGTGCTATTTAATGGTATTCTGAATGTTCTTTAATGATAGTGGGTTGTATTATGACCAAGTGCATTTGAATCAATTTTAATCCAATGGTATTGGGTTGTCTTCAGTGGTATACCAAACAGTGATATTTTGAATTCTTACACCGTTCAACAGTACTGTCAATGGTATACCATTCAATTTTGTCTTCAATATTAATTGCCAGTATAATTTAATAATACCATTGCGTGGTACCCCATTAGTAAACAATTCGGAATATCAATGGTTTACCCCAAATGGTATACCACATAGTTGAAACCATTAAAAACACCATTGAATAACATACCATTCAAATTAATAAATTTACCATTATGTAAATGGCAAATATGATTTTGTGTTTTTGCGTGGTCTGTGAGGGTGGATTTGTTGATGGTCGACGTTGATCTTTTTCTCGCGCCTCGTGTATTTCTCTTTCCTTGTGTTGTCAACATCATTTCTATGTTCCTCAAGTCTCGTTTTGAACAATTTTACCGTCTCCCCAATATATTCAGGACCACAGTTCTTGCATGGTATTTGGTATACCAGTTCGCCTTGTTCTTATGGCTCCACCTTGTCCCTAGGGTGTATCAGCAGTCGCCTGAGGTGGTGTGGGGACGCATGGCTCTTGCTACCCCATACTTCTTCAGTACTCGATGTACTCTCTCTGAGACTTCCTCCACACATGGGATGACTACTTGGCTTCTGTAGGTCTTGCCCGCGTTCAGTTTTTCAGTCTTTTTCTTCTTCTTGCTATCAGTCATCTTTCTCAAGGCCTAGGACGGATAGCAACAAACTTTCAGGGTTCCTCTTATGTGTTTCTCCTCTTCTTTCTGGTCCCCCTCTTCCGAATTATCGTCTCACACCGGTTTACCAAGGTTTATATCATAGACTCGTGTGGACAAAAATAGCGGACAAGGAAACCAACAGAAGAACACGTCAAATAAAAGAAGCCATATGGATCAGAAAGGCCAGGGCACCAATAAAAAGAGACTAGGGGCATTACGAACTATCTCACATGTACGATGACGTCATACGTCACGCTTACGACGTAATGTGCAGAACACGAGCAGCCAATCGTGAATACCACCTTTCGTATAACAGGTAAGTTTAAAACACCATAGACGCATCTCAGGTCAAACATTGGCTTCTGATTGACTACGTCATCACACGGCAACGTGGTCGTGCAGATGCCCTGATTAATAAAGCAATGCGTGGCTTTACAGCCTGTTGGACTGACCACAGGCTAATCCTTGACAACGAACCAATACAAATCGCAACAAAACACCGTAAACAAGACGCCACAAGGAACAGTCTAGATGTGGGCAAACTGAAAGACACAGACGTCAGCCATCAGCTCCAACAGAATCTAGAAGAGACAGTCGCAGATGTGCCAAAAGAGAATCGTTCGGTAAACGAGGACTAGAAGAGACAGTCGCAGATGTGCCAAAAGAGAATCGTTCGGTAAACGAGGACTGGATCTCGCTCCACAATAACATCACCAAGGTATGCAAAGAAACATTTGGATATCAAACCAAACACCACCAAGATTGGTTCAATGAAAATTATTCAACAATCAAGGGTCTGATCAACAAGAAAACAGCTGCCTTGATGGACTGTCAACACTACATAAACTGCATCATACGTAAAGCAAAATACCAACCCCAGCGTGTCAATGTAAAGAGACAAATTCGTAACATCAAAAACCATAGGTGGATAGCAAAGGCCGCAGAAATACAGGAATTCGTTGAGAGCCACGGGTGGTGTGAATTGTTCATAGTCATCGGGTGTATCTATGTACGATATATGTAAGAAGACACACTGCGCCTTTGCGATAAAAAGATGGTTAAACTCTTGTCAAGGGAAGGAAGGCATCCTAAATCGTATGCAAGAACGTTTATCTGAATTACTCAATCCTGACTCCCGAATCAAATCGGATTCAATCTACAGTAATCCTCAGACAGCGATTGGGACAGACGGAGCTAGACGAACTGCCACGATTTAAGAGGTGCTCCAAGCCATTTTCGATGGTGATGAATCCGAACCGTTTGACACCAAGACTGGTGTGAAACAGGGCTGCCTAATTGCACCCATATCCGTTTCTATATTTCTGGCTGCCTTTTTATCATAAGCAACTATCGATCTAGCCAGGAGCGTGGACACCACATATTGTACCGATGGTGGGCTGTTTAAGCTAAGTCGCCTCAGAGTTTGATCAAAAGTGAAAACAGTAACCACTGTTGATCTTCAGTACGCGGACGACTGTGCAGTTGTCGCTCACTCAACGCAAGATCTCCAGAACACGCTTGATGCCTTGATGCATATAAGCTCTTCAGATTCTCAGTCAATGCAACAAAGACAACAAATCTACATTAACTGACACAATCGCCAGCCATGACACCACCACTAAACATTATCATAGAAGGCATTGCTCTTGATAATGTTGACCATTTCGCGTACCTGTGAAACAACCTGTCCATTCCAGCAACCATCGATGCGGAAATTCAGGACAAGATAACGCGTGCCCGTGCTGCATATGGAAGCCTAAAAAGCCGTGTCTTCTCAGAACATGGGATTATGACATCTACTAAGATCCTGGTGCACCAAGCGGTTGTTACGACGTCCACAACCACATCAGAGCTCTTGAACAGTTTCAACTGCGCACATCCAGAGTTATCATGGGAGTCTGCTGGCAAGACAGATTGACCAATGCTAGCATTCTTGAACAAGCATACGCTACCAACATTGAGACCCGCCTGATTCAAAATCAGTTGTGTTGAGCCAGATACCAGAGTCCCAAACCTATTATTTTATTTCCAACTTTCCACTGACAAATGTGTTACCGGGGGCAAATTAAACCAAACATGAAGAAATGCAGCATAGACACGACTATATAGGAAACTGACTGTGAATGGAGATTCATATGCAAAACCGACGTGGGACTTTTTGAAATGAACTGCGTAGCACACGAAGCCAAAAAAACGACAGCGGCGGAAGGATCGTGAACACGACAAGAATACATTGACGACTACTACCACTGCTGCTATACAAATACATGTGTGTGGTGCGTGTGGTCGGATCTACAAATCTAGAATCTGTCCAGTCACCAAGGCACTCATCAGATATAAATGAATATTATCATCACCATCTTCATTTCGACTCGGATAATCATACTCGATAAAGAGTGATTGCGAAAGAGAGAAAGAGAGAGAGAGAGAGAGAGAGATGTGTGTGTGTGTGTGTGTGTGTGTGTGTGTGTGTGTGTGTGTGTGTGTGTGTGTGAGAGAGAGAGAGAGAGAGAGAGAGAGAGAGAGAGAGAGAGAGAGAGAGAGAGAGAGAGAGAGAGAGAGAGAGAGAGAGAGAGAGAGAGAGAGAGAGAGAGAGAGAGAGAGAGAGAGAGAGAGAGAGAGAGAGAGAGAGAGAGAGAGAGAGAGAGAGAGAGAGAGAGAGAGAGAGAGAGAGAGAGAGAGAGAGAGAGAGAGAGAGAGATATATAATACTGAAGACGTTGGTGTCACATCGACAAAAGCCTCTACAGGGTAAATTCACGTATTGGATATGTCTAAAAGAACTAAATTTATTAATTGAGATATTGATCTCAATCAATAAAATAAGAAAACATCAACTATTTAACCATAGTTTTATGGTTTGATTATGTTCAAATACCACATAGAGTACCACAGAGACTTACTGAGTTATCATTGAACGGTATTGAATGATATCTTCAAATACCACTGAGGGACACTATTTGAGACACTGATTTATCGTTGAATGATCCAATGGCACTGAATGGTATTTTCAAATGCTACTAAGAGTACCACTGAGATCTAATGATGTATCGTTGAAAGGTGATAATTTTAAGACACTGAGTAATACCATTGAGAGCATCACTGAGACGTACTGATTGACCATTGAATGATCCAATGGTATCGGGTCCAATGGTAGCGAAAGGTATTCAATAGTATTCAATGGTATACCATTCGCACGTTTTTGTAAGGGTTTCCTCTGACATTTCGAATGATGTCAGCTAGGTGGCGACACAGAAGTTATTCCCAAAAAAGATGCCTGTTAGCAATCGAAATATTACAACAAAAAGGTAAACCTGCTGCGAAATACGTAAAACCACAACTATTCTGATAAATCCCCACAACTGACTGCCTATGTTTAGATTTCCTCCTCTATATTTTAGCGTGACACTAAAAACGATGATGAGTGAATGTGCCAGACGAGTAACTTCCGGTCTGATTATTGCCTACATGATGTTTCACGTCGTCGTCACCAGTTTTAATCAACCGATGAACGGCAGAAAGTTTGCCGCGGTGATACAAGCCATGGCCAATGATGTACTGGGTGTAGAGGAATATTAGGTAACAAGATTTAACAAGATTGCCACCCAGAGAATTAACTCTAGGTGGCAGGTGGACAAGGAAGCCCTTTGACTTATCGAGAGTCCGACCCTTTTTTCTATGTGTATCCCGCCCTTCTGAGGTATGTGTCGATTTTATTTTTAAACATATTCCCGCTACTAGCACCCACACAATTAGAAGATAATCTGTTCCATTCTTTTACAATCCTTTGTGAGAATGAGAACTTTCTTATATCTAATTTACACTGCTCCTTTGCTAATGTAACTTCATGTCCTCTAGTCTTTATATTTTCTTAACTGAGAAAAAAATATTTCTATCAATATTTGTATAACCATTCATTATTTTAAACACTTCTATCTGATCTCCTCTCAATATCCTGGTCCCTAGTGTTGTTAAACCACATTTGTTAGGCGTATTTCGTAACTAAGATCCCTCAGTTTTGGCAACATTTAGGTGCTCTACTCTGTACTCTTTCTAGCATATCTATGTCCTTCCTGCAATATGGCCTCCATGCTTGAATACAATATTCTAAATGAGGCCTAACTGTTATTTTGTACAGCGGTATTATTAGTTCTTTTTCCTTATACGTTATGTTTCGCCTAATTAATCCAATGATTTGATTTCCGTTTGAAGCTGCAATTCTGCACTACTCTGAAACCTTCATATCAGCACTAATGGTTAACCCTAAGTCCTTTTTTACAGTAGTACTCAGGACAGTACCCCCCAGTGTATATTCTACCTCTTCGTTCCCATGTCCTGCGTGGTGGCATTTACATTTCCCCAAATTGAACAGTATTTGCCACTTTTCAGATCATTTGATCAACTTGTCAAGATCACCTTGTAAATGTAGTCTATCTCCATCCCTTATATTCCTTCTAAACAGTGTTGTATCATCCGCAACTTTCAACACCTTGCTTGTTATTTCATCATCCAAATCGTTGATGTATATTAAAAATAATATAGGTCCTAGTACTGATCCCTGTGGTATCGCACTCAATACCGATTTCCAGTTTGAAGCCTCCACATCAACTACTACACGTTGTCTTCTGTCAATCAGCCATTTTTCTATCCAGTTTATTATACCATTTCCTATGCCATGGGCGTTTAGTTTAAGCAGTAATTTTTGATGTGGTACATTGTTGTAAGCTTTTTGACAATCTAAGTATACGATATTTACTGGTGATCCCTCTTCTACTCACTTAGTGATGTATTCCAAACAACATAACATATTTGTTAGGCATGACCTCGCTTTGAAAAAACCCATGTTGAGATGGGTTTATCAAGTTATGTTTAACAAGAAAATCCACCATGTAATCTTTAATTAGTCTTTCTAATAATTTGCAAATCACTGATGTTAAACTCACTGGTCTATAATTCTCTGACTTGTTTCTCGAACCTTGTTTAAATAACGGTATAATGTTTGCCTCTTTCCATTCTAAAGGAACCACTCCCTCTTCTAATGACAAATTGAAAACTGCTGCAACCGGTACGCTAATTTGTTCTACAATTTCCAATAGTAGTTTGGGTGGAATTCCATCCATTCCAGGTGGTTTATTATCCTTCATAGCCCTTATTTTCTTAACTACCATTTCCGGGGTTACAATTAATTGTTTTAAATAGTCTGAATCTGGCCAATTGAACCTAGCCTCTGGTACTGGCAGTGAACTAATATCTTCCCTGGTAAACACTGAACTAAAGTACTCATTCAGATCTTCTGCCATTAAGAATCCCTCTCATGTTATATTTCCAGCACTATCTTCTAGAGGACCGACGTTATCTTGAACGTTCTGTTTGCTTCGGACGTACGCATACAAACTCTTGCTGTCATGTTTTATATTACTAGCTAATTGTTATTCGTAGCTTCTGTTTGAATTTCTAATTTCAGCTGTAGCTTGGTTAAGTGCTTCTTTATAAAGATTGTAGTCTTCATCATTCCCAGTACATCTATATGACTTCCACATCCTTTTTTATACTTAATTTTTCTAATGGCTTCTTTCGATAAGTGTTTTTTTTTTGGACCGTTTCCCTTGTTTTTGTAAGGTTACAAATTGTTTGACTATGCACTTAATTTCACTCTTTAATATATTCCAGCATTCTGTTGCTGTCTTATTTTTTAGTGTGTTATTCCAGTCTATCTTCGCTAAATATTTCCTCATGTGCTTATATCTTCCTGTGTGGAAATTTCTCCTATACTGCTTTTTACTATTCCTTTCTGATTTTACTTTTGTGATAAAATGTATCTTGTTGTGATCACTACTCCCCAGTGGCTCATATATATTGACATTGTCAGCTAATTCATTCTGTGAGGACAAAACTATGTCTAACACATTCTCATCCTTGGTTGGTTCTAGCACATGTTGAGAAAGGAAAGTATCTTGAACTAAAACTAAAAACTTGTGGTCCTCACTTCCCATATTCTGTAAAGAATTCCATTGTATATGCCCGTGGTTAAAATCCCTCATAATAATACAGTCCCGTTTGCTTACTTCCCTCACAACGTTTTGTATTTTTTCATTCTCTCAGCTTCTTCGCAATCTGCTTCTCTTTCTAATTTTATTTCATAAGCCTGGATAGATTCTTTAATATATAAAATAACTCCCCCTCCCTTTCTTCCTATTCTATCTTTCCTAAACACTGCATATCCTTTTAGTCCCAATTCGGCAAATGATATATCGGTGGTGGTCCAGGATTCGGTTATACCTATTATGTGAGGGTCAATATCTTCTACCATAATGTTTACTTCATTTCTTTTGTTTACTATACTCCTTGCGTTTAAACAAACACATTTATATTCAGCTTCAGAAAAGTTTTCCAGGCGGGTTTTTGATTGATATATTTGTGCTGTCTTTATCTAGGCCTCCAGTTTCCGGCTTTTCTGTGAGTCCCCTCGGCGAATCTAGTTTAAATAGATGCAACCTGTCCCACTGTCCACAGATCGCAGCAGGTTCTCTGAGAAAACTGATGCCCCCTTTCCACTAAGATGGAGGCCATCTCTCATGTACACATCTTCCCTCCCAACAAAGTATCCCCAAAAATCTATGAATCCTACCCCCTCTTCTTCACACATCTGCTCAACTAGTGCGTTGATCGCCATCCTCTTGCAGTTTCTATACGTTGCCCCCCCCCCCTTCCTCCCATTACTGGCAAAATTCTTGACAGAATAATCTGTTCAACTCTTGCCTTATTTAGCTTCCTCACTAACTGTCTATACTTCTGTACTATCCCTGTTGTTCCCTCCCTGTCTGCATTATTTGTTCCTACAGGTACCAGTATAGACCCTCCCTTGCCATGTCCCAATATCTTCTCTACCATGTCAGTCACATGTTCAATCCTAGCCCCCAGTAGACAAACAACGACGTCCTTCCCCTCGCTCAGTGTCTTGTCCGTCTTTCTCATAATGGAGTTATCCATAAACACCTTCTCTTTCCTCATTGCCCCCTCAATCACTGCCTTAGCGTAGCTCCTTCTTCGGTTTGCATCTATCTGGTTGTTGACTTTCCCCCCTGTCGTCTTCTCTCCTGTCACATTCTCTTCCGATCCATTTTTTCCTGTCGCTTTTTCTCTTGTCACCTTTCCTCCTGTCAGTATCCCTTTTATCGTCCCTTTCTCTTCTATCACGTTTGCTCTCATTTCCTACCCTCCCTTCATCTTTCCTCCCATTTTATGTTCTTCTCTCCTCTCCCGTCCCATCTTATCTCCCTCATTCTCTACGGTCACTTTCTCCCCTGTCATCTTCACGCTTGTCGCGTTTTCTGTCGTCGATTTTCCAATTTATTCCCCTCCAATCACCTTCCCTCCTCTCAATCTCCTTACCTCAGTTTTCTTGCCACTGTTATTCTCCTTCAGTCTTGCAGTATTCTCACCTCTCTCCCTGTCGTCTCTCTCCATTCAACCTCCTTGCTAATTCCCATCTCCATTCCTTTCACAATATCTGTCAACCTAACTTCTGCAGACACTCCACCTTCCAACACCCATTGCACGGAAAGGTGAATCCTTCCTCCATGGTTTCTGCCCATGACGTCCCACAGCCGGACAATGCGAAATCTGCCCAGCTGTGGCAGTGATTGCACATCAAGTGTCGCTTTGCCTTGACTTGCCGCTTGCAAGGCGTCATATCCCTATCATAATTTCTTTAATAACTTAACTAACTTAGTCTTTATAAAGACTGTTTCCCGTGTACTACAGAACACTTGATGTTACAGATTTCAATTACACAGCCGACTACTTATTCTATCACGAACGCTAACATTACCGGTAGTGACCTAATTTAAATACAATAAATTACGTTATGTTAGGCTGCTTTATTTATTTAGGTTACGCCGCCCGTCTATCGCCCTTGCTTAATTTTAACAACAATGCCACCTAATCAAAATATCTAGCAAGTACTGGCTTACACATATATTATCTTATGTAAATAGTTTGATGATTGTTACTTTATCCCCTATATATTCTACCACATAATCAGGTTTGTTAAATCTTGTTTACAACTTATCGAAGGCTAAGTTACCATATTATCACTCACTATATTAAGATGTTCTAAAATACTTTAACTAACTAACTTTAAGCACAACTGTTACTCAATATATATGTTTACTGCAACTTTATGAATGATATTAAGGCAAGAATAATACTTATCAATCAGTAATTCCACTTGTTTATCAACTTTTCTGCACCACCAATTTCTACGATCTATCTCCGCCAAAAATAGCCTCGAAACTCGAGAATCAGGTATGTTAGGCATATATAAATATATATATATATATATATATATACATATATATCCATAGGCAGATCCAGGGGGCCTGGGTGGCACGTGCCCCCCTCCTAGACTCAAATGCACATAGTGATACTTATATCGGTCCATCATATATCCATACATATCTAACAATTAACGCATTGATATTAATAATAGAAAGCACATTATATGTATGCATGTATATATATATATATATATATATATATATATATATATATATATTATATGAGGCGCGATTCGCCGATGGGGTGTCCGCAAGACAAATTAGTATTAGTTAGTTATGTGTAAAACAGGAAAGGATAATATTAAACATTACTACATGACATGTCCGTTACAGAATGTTTTATGTGGAATGCATCAAGACACGTATATATGACATTTCCGTTACAGACTGGTATACGTGGAACAAATCACAATGGACCACATGTCCGTTATAAGCCGTTCTACGTGGAATATATTACATTACACGACATGTCCGTTACAGACCGTTCTACGTGGCGGTGGCGACGCCGCAGCCCCAAGATCTCGTGGTGGTCGTCGACACGTCTGGCTCGATGAGAAACACTCTCGTTGGACGCTCGTTGATGGAGATCGCCATTGAGGCGGCGTCGACCGTCGTCGAAATTCTCGGACCCAACGATAGGGTGAGCACATGAAGGCTGATCCAGATACACGATGCATGCGACACTGCGATCATTAAAATATGCATCGTATTGTTATCACACTAATAATGTTACTTGATTGTGATTAAGTTCAAAAAATAATACTTTAAAGCGATATATTGCAAACAGCATCACTGGCTGTGTAACGGTGGACATTCGTGTCGTTTTGATCCAATACGCCGAGTGGTGTCGCTGTCAGTATTGCACGTCAAAATAGTGACGATAACCAAAATCACCATATTTCTTTCTCTTACTACTGACTTCATTCTCTATGTGTCCACTGGCACGTAGGACGGAAACAAGTGTCCTTCACCTCTTCCTGTCTGCAGCTATCTTAGCAGCTTGGCCACAGCTTAGTTGTTTTATTTCCTTTTCTACAGTCATCCTCCAGGTTCACTTGTGTCGTCCGTGTTTTATTTTCTTTCAGGTGTCCATCTAAGTGCTATTTTGGAGATGCTGTCATCTTTCTTTCTCAGGATATGACCGATCCATCTCCATATTTTTGTGGCGAGTATGTTTTTCATATTGTTTTGTCT
Source organism: Escarpia spicata (assembly GCA_963995525.1). Lineage (NCBI taxonomy): Eukaryota > Metazoa > Annelida > Polychaeta > Sabellida > Siboglinidae > Escarpia > Escarpia spicata. Next base: position 71,595,113 of record OZ023205.1, on the reverse strand, counting down.
GGTAATAATGAACAGTTGCCTGTTGGAAATTTTTAGTGGCCAGAATATTCTCATTATATTTCAAAGACATTTCGTGTGGAAGGTAGAAGGGTGATTGGTGTCAAGTTCTGTCATACGCCAGCATTGTGAGCCAAATAGAAGAGTTGAGAGGACACAGCTTTTGTACAGTCTCAGCTTTGCTCTTCTAGCAACATATTCGTAAAAACAGTGCTCTTTGCCAAGTTCTTGAAGTTGGGATTTGTTGGGAAATGAAATTATTACAGGTGAGCATGCATGCATGATATTTTTTACTTCTTCCCTAACAATAATATTTGAACTTATCTTGTATTTAGTCCTTTTGACCTTGGTCTAATGGACTATTTGGGTGGTGGTGCACTGCTGTGTGCCATGTGCTATCTGCTGTAGGCGGTATTAGCTCAGAAACTGCTTGGTGATTTGTCTTCTAATTTAGGAAATATATGTTACTTGGTACCATTCAAATGCATATTAAAAGATTTGTGGATTTAAAGCACGATATGTCCTTTTTGGGCTTTGTATACCTTTTTTGGTCAAACTTAGCGTTTTGTTAAAACCTGTTCACCAGTTGCGCTCAGTTTATGTGTGCCATCCGCTGTGGGCAGATATTGCTCAGTAACTGCTTGATAGGTTTTCATGTAATTTGGTCAAAGGAAGCTCCATTTTGTCGGATAGAAAAATTCAAAAGGATGATTTCGCTGAATCGTTCAAATTGTCACATTTAAAGGTCAGAAAGGTCATCATGGCCTATAACTATGACAGACCTTGAAAGGTCAAATCAAACTCGCAAGCCGTATAAAATTGACTGACGAGTCACCTTGAAAGGTCAAATCTAGGTCAAAAGATCTTCAGTGGCAAATACTGCTTTTTGCTATTATCATATTGTCATTGGATCTCTTCTATATTCTTTAAGTTCGCATCGTGACCTTGGCTGAAATTGAAAAGTCAAATCAAGGTTACAATATTATCAATTACTAATCAATACTATTGAATTTTACAGCAGAGAATCCAAAGAACTTCAGTGCCCCTGGACCCTTTATTAAGTAATAGTTGTAAATCTTTGGTAAATTGTTGGTGAAATATGCCATTGCAGCCAGTTTTTTTTTAACATTTTACTTACAGAATCCAAGAAAGGTATACCCGAGTAGCGGTGTGTGAATACTGGCACAAGTACAGACAAGAGTTGCCGGACAAGGTGGACGAGCCACTCAATATGTGTGTGGGGGGGATGGGCGCAATGACTCACGGGATACTGTTCTCAATATTGCACATATTCTCTGATGGCTATCTATACCAATAAGCTGCTGGCATTAAAAGGGGTTGATACCCGTGAGGCAAATGACAAGAGTGTCAATATGGAGAAACTCCCAAATCAAATGCTTGATGAGTGAGTAAATGAAACAAAAAAACAAGGAAGCAAACCATAAAATTTTTTAAGTGGCATTCCTTGCAATGTGTTATAAAGGTCAACAAGTTTTGATCCCCATTGTGTAGGCAGTATATTTTATTTTACTGTTAGCATACATAGCATATCTAGACATATAATGATATCAATAATTATTTGCACCAAACAAATATTTGTGGTGATCTCGAGAGACTTTTTATCGGAGGTTTTATATTCTATCTCTCATAATGGAATGGTCGACCTATGCTGCCGTTAGGCTTATATATATATATATATGTATGTATATACAGTGTATATACGCACACATATATACGTACACACACACACATGTATATATATATATAATTATATATATATCTTTATTGTAATTGAAATTTTTTTGTTTTTTTAAAACAAAATTGTTCCTTTTTATTGCAAAAAAAGATGACAAGTACAACAAAATGGCACACCAGTTTGATGTTTGGCATCTATGCAAAAACTTTGTGAAGAAACTAGTACAGATAGGGAGAGTGGTTTTTAAAGGATGCAATAGTAAAACATATATATATACATGTTATTATTATTTTAGTGGAATAACAGTCAGAACATTGTCTAAATTAATTGGCAGGCTGACAAAGAACGGGGCAATGCTGATCTGCTGCAATGGGTCCCATAAAAAACAACCACATATGGAACTATGTGAAGGAAATGAAGACAAATTGAATGTGATATGGATATGTATTCAATAAGTGAATCCCCATAGAAAAGTATGGTTTAGCAACTGCCATGCATATGTAACCACTTGCATGTCACCGTTATTTACGGATTCCTTTTAAAATTTAACTGGACATTAGTACTGATTAATATACATAGCCAACCACATTTTTTTTTTAAATCCGTCATATAGCCATTTATGGGTGGCCATTTAGTTTTTCTTTTTTCTTGCTTATTTTCACGCTTTGTTTGTTTTCAAATGAATTCCCCGGAAACATATTATTACATAAAATAATTTTGTTTGTTCTTACTTAATGGGTTTTTATTGCTCATACACAGTGTTATACATTGATTTCAGCTCAACAGTTTCTTGGATTCCTTTTTTAGTATCTGCATCCCATATATATATATATATATAGGGTTACGAAATGCGTTCACGTCACTAACCAAGACACATGGTTCGATTCCACTGGCCAGTGTGACCATCCAATGCCGGTGACATATTAAAAAAGACCATGGGTACAAACAGGATCAAAACCCCATAAAGCTCTTGTTTCATTGGTATAGGACAAGCGTTTTATGGACAAGTTGCAATAGATCAAAAATTTCAGGTGAGATTGTCTCGTACACAAGTGGGAGCCTTGTGGCTGCATTGGTTAATGCATTGGATAAATAACGGCAAGATAACTGCCACATGGATTCAAATACAATTGGAGCCGCAAAATTTGTCACACAGTTCCAAGCTTCATCTCGGATAATAATTATCCTGGGCTCTGTCCTTGTGGACTATCACCGAATTGTGATATGCAAAGCGCCCGAGAACACTATAAAATTGTCTAGGCATTATATGAAATATACGTTATTTTCATATTTAAAATATTTTACACAGCTGGACTTGTAGTAGCAGTTATGCTACATATTGCCATTCCATTAAAGTTTAAATGTTTCTCCATATTACAGGTACCCTGGTAACTTGGAGATCTTCCATAGCAACCTACTTATGTATTGCTCAAAGAGAAGTGCATTCTCGTGAGCTTAGTTTCATTTCTTTTAAAATGGCTATAATGTTTAAATTTGCTATCATGCTGTTTTCTATTTTGTAGATGTACATTGTTGAAACAAAAAATACTGTTTGTCTAATTGTATTTCATAGTTAACATTCCAGGTATCCAGGCTACAAACTGCGTAGTCAGTTGAAAGCAGTTGCTCTTCATAAGAAAACAGGAGCAGTTAGGTACACAATATATCTCCATTGAATCCATTGTTATACTAGCTTACCACTTTCACAATGTGCTCAACAAGCGTGACTTGGGATAAACCAGACTTGATGCCCGAGAGACATTTCTGCTAGAGGATCCAAAGAGGCTAGGCCCAACATCGCCATTGTTGGCTGGACATTGTATGCAAACAAGTCATTCACATCTTGTATAACTACAAGAACTACCGTCCTTCGCAGTACTACAGCATTTATGTCTCTTTCAACAGTCTCCAGAAGGCAAAGATCACGACTGAGACGGCAGCATAGCTGTTCTTCTGGTCGTGACATTTGTTGACATCGACCTCAGTGACGCCAATGGATGTCCTCACTATCCGATGGATGAGTTGGCTTAGTCGGAGCGATGTCACCAGGCAGCAGATCCCGTAGGTGTGGATGGAGACTCACAAGTCAAGTAGTGCATCGCGATTAATATCTTTCAACTGTAAATGTCTTAAAACATGCATTGTATTGCCAATACTGATACAGACAATGTGCAACTATCCATGTTTATAGACATGTGTTTTTAGAACCAGTCCCTTTGTCTTTGGATAAAGATCCAATTTATTCATGTACAGACTTTTGTAAATCACAACAATGCTGGATCAATAGAGTTTCTGCCTCCAAATGTGATAATGGTTCTGTTAACTTTATTGAATGCCAATTATGTTCTTGAGCAATAGAATGTTCAGTATGATATGAACTGAACACTAGTGACAGCTATTAACATACAAAATACCTGTTCAGATAGGATGGCATCTTGTTCTGTGTTCTCGCCTACTAGCTGTTTAACACTCAATGCTTGTCCACATTTCAATAGCCTTCTTGACGACTTCTGTAACAATATGTAACCATTTTATTTCGAAAGCATTTCTGTAATTTAATCCAAGCAAAAAATCGAATTGTTATTATCCAATCAATATCTAGACAACTATCTTAGCCACGTGCATTCCCTAAATCCCAGATGTGCAGAGTGCAATTAAATATTTGTTTACTTTTTATATTTATGTTTGGATCAGCACAAATGTCTTATCATTGTTTTCTAACAGTAATTTCCTATAATAATTCGTTTCCTTCTCCATCGCATCCCCAGTCCGCTGTCATACAGAAGATATCATACACTCGTGATAATCATCGTATATGTATGTTTAAATATGTTTCGAAATATATGTTTATGAGGTCTCAGGAAGACGGCATATAACATGCCATGTGACCACCATGCAACACAACTTTATTTTTTAAATGGTTGTACTGTGTATGCACACTGTTATGTTGTTGTTGTTGCAAAATATATTGATTTGATTTGATTTTGAAGTATACACATTACAAAAATTGTTATTAATGTGTTGCAGGAAATTCGTTTGCTCCCTAAAATGTAAAACATCAGTATAGTTTCTAAACATAAATAACACACGGGTTTATCGTTAAATGTTAAATAAATCAGGTATTGAACAAATTCAAATTTGATTCACTGCATATCGCATACAATACAGCTATATAATAGGAACTAACCTTCTGTGCAACTTGTTTTTGTTTCTTTGGTTTTATTGCTGGCTCCTCCTGTAATAATCAATAAACTGCTTAAAATCATGCGTTCATGCAATATAATAGAGGAGTCAGGCGTAATGGGCACAATGTATATTGCTGGCAAGTGTAAGATTGTGGGCTATTGTGGTGTATGTGTGGCTGAGGTTATGTGTTTATAAAAATTGTAAATTATGAAAGGGGAAGTATGAAGAGCACAACCCAGACCTCCATACTGAATTGTAATGAAAAAATAATGATGTTGTACCATTTACCTGTTTTTGAAATTGTTGTGTGTCAAAAAGTTATTTTAGACATCAATTTAATCCAAGCATTAAACCATGGTTTATATTGTTCTTGTCAAAAAACCTGCCAACCCAGTACAGTTGCATTGCATGCCACTCATGATATGCATTGTATATATATATATATATATATATCTGTAGATTTAAAATTGAACATTTTATTTATTTCCTGGTGTGTATGTCACCAGAGAGCAAATTCCAAACAATTACGTGTTAGTATGATTGTGTAAAGATCGATTCACTATATATTGGCCTTACTGATACAAGTCCTGAGCCACGGACTGCAAACATTCATAGAGGCCATCTGATACAGGAACACGGATTGTTTATATATCCTGGTCTTCTTCCGCATCAAGTCCTGCTTTATGATTAAATAATAATAAAAGTATGTGTATATGATATACCAAATAATGTTTTTGATGTAAAATATGTATAATTATATATTCATATATTCTACATTATCACGATTATGGTACTGAATAAAATTTGTTCAAAACTGAAGTTTATTTAGTTTGATTGAAAGAGCCTTAGCATAAGCGAAATACTGTTCTATGCTGGTATTGGTCGAAGATATCCCCCACACCCCGATATGGGGTCAAATATTTTTTATTTGACGTATTTCAATACTTTTAAAAACGTATTTGTAATTGTATTTTATGTTTATGAAATGAAAGTATTTGTATTTAGATACTTCTGCAAAGTACTTGAAATGTTGAAGTACTTTCAAATACTTTTTCAAATACACTCGGCATGGGTATCGGTATTGTTTATGCCTGTCTTACTAAATTTGAGAGTCAAGCTATTTTACTCGGTCATTTAATAATTCACCACGTTTTCCATTCTGAAATAATGGCAAGATAAGTACACCATGTCATTGAGGTCACTGTGAGGGAAGCCACCATTACCTTATGTGTCAGTTGTCACTGTGATGCAATTACCAACAAGACTTTGTTGCACTGGCCTGTCTGTCTTTTGAGCATGGTTTCCAAACGGAGCTAATTAACCAACCTATCTAGCTAACCAATGTGGCTGATAAGGTCTGCTATTGTATTAAATATTTGCTTGCTGTATGTGGGTTGAAAGGAAGGTGATGGCTTCTCAAGACAGGTGGCATCATCATAAGACAGCATTTTCTTATCTACAAATTAATTCCCCGTGAACCTACAAACCGTGGATGGTAATTAAGCCTCAGTCCATGGTATTCAAGTTCTTCAGTGTGCTTTTTTGTTTTACCTATATTGTAATGTAGTATTATGAAAAGTATTTGAAATACTTCCCAATGTATTTACGATTATTTAAATACTTTTACATTTCAAAGTATTTGAATTTCATCTCCTCAAGACTATTTGTATTTAAATACAATACAATGCATTTGACCCCTTATCTTACTTTAGTAGACTATATTTTAGTAGTTGTGCATCAAAGATAAACAATATCAATCTGTGTTCCCCCATTTTGTTTCAAAGACAATTGCTGTAGCCCATGCAGTTGTTACATTATTTTGGCCAAAATAGACGTAGACCTAATAAAATTATCACACTGTTATATAGAATCGTAATCATGTCCCTTACAATCACGATTGCTTATTTGTTGTCATATTACATCTACATTGAGTTCGTGCTTCGCAAAATGACGTGACAGTGAGGTATTGTGATTTGAGTTTTCTCAAACCTAAAACGTGCACATGGAATTGTAACATGCCAGCCTAGTTTATTACCAATCGGAGCTGCCAGTGCAACACATTACATAAAGTTTCACCTAAGCATTCAAACAGAAGAAATACATGACACAATACCGACACCGAAGCGGACGATGCGCGAATTTAGGACACCCAGTTGGGTTCGGTCACATTTGATTTTAGGTGACCTGGTGGCGGAGTGACCCCCATCGATACAGTGTCGAAGGTAAATATAGTGTCGTGAGATAGTTAATACTGGTGGTTGGTGGTACGTCTACGACTTGTAGGTAGTGGTTAGCAATACCGTTGCTTGCTGCGAACATGTATTTATGTTGTAGTTTATGAGTTATGTAAACGAATAAAGCTAAATGTCATTAAGTTGGCCTATTTCAATCTACACTTGTCTTGCATTGTTGCTTTGCATAGGAGGATGTATGTGTCGGGGGCGCGTACAAATATCCTATGTGAAGTAGCAGTGTAAGAGGGAAGGTGGTGTCTCCTAGCGGAGTAGGCCAACGGTAACCGCGTAAGATTACGTAACAGTAATTAGGCCTCGTAGTACGAACGGGCTCGTCCCAATGCGCCGTCCACGGAGATATTGATTGAGTTGTTCTGCGCGTGTTTTTCGCTTGACGAATCATTTACTTCATTTTGTGTTTTATTGTTGAATTTGTTATTGCTATTGGTTTATTGTTATTCAAGTTGTGATTTTGTCTCCCACCCTCCTCCCTGTACCACACTTGGTGCATAATTGTATACAATGGAGATTATTGGACGCTTTTCCCTGTTATATAAGTACACGAGGTTTTGCCTAGGCTTTTCCCTCTTACTGGATCTCAGTAGTGTACTCGGGGTTTTTAGTGCGGTAAATAAAGTAGGCTGCTAATGGTGCTAGGTGATCTGGTGGCGGAGTGACCCCCACCGATACGGTGTCAATGGTAAATATAGTGTCGTAAGATAGTTAGTACTGGTGGATGGTGATACGTCTACGACTTGTAGGTAGTGGTTAGCAATACCATTGGGGCCGGTATGCTTGATGTGAACATGTATTTATTTGTAGTTTATGAGTTATGTAAACGAATAAAGCTAAATGTACAGTGTGTAGGAAGCCTAATTGTATGTATGGCTGTTTGACCAGCTGCACATAAACAAGAAAGATGGCGGCCTTGGCTGGGATTGACCTTCCACGCATGGACTGGGCAGCAACTGACTTACCATTAGAATTCGTAAACTATCGCCAATATTGTGACTTGGTCTTTGAAGGAGCCTTCGTAGATATAGAGGAAGCAAAACGTTTCACGTATGTTCTGTAGTGGGTCGGCCAGGAATGGCTTTCAGCCGAAGACCAACTACCGACTGAATCGGTTTAACCTACAAAGGTACAGATAAGAAGCACCAGAGTCAGTTGATGAATTTATGGCTAGATGTAAACTACAGGCGAAGAAGTGCCAGTTCCGTGACATCCGGGAGACTAATGAGCGTCTCATACAGCAATTGATCGTTGGTATCAAACAGCCGAAGATACAAGACAGACTACTGGGAAGTGACGACACACTGACGCTGGACAGTACCATGGACATAGCCCGGACTCGAAGCAACGTTGAAAATAATAAAAATAGGCCTACTTGTCACACAAAGTCATCAGCGCCAGCGGGGTTAAAAGGACCCCCATTTTCTACACTTTACCTTCACCCCCTAATTTTGAATTTTTTTTATCTCCACTTTTTCATATTCCTTATTTTTATTTCTACATCCCACATGCTGATACACCCCTCCCCTACCAGCTGCCCATCAAGCTCATACATTGACCATTGCCACATCATTGACCTGTCAGTCTGAAAACAATCTGTACACCCGGCCTGGGCACAGTGTTGGGAGTTCACAGACAGCAGATGCTCGGCAAATGTCGAGTGGGTTTGTCGCTCCCATTCATCCGAAACATTCCTAAGATAAATGCGTCGGCTGCATATTTCTTCTTCCTTTTGGCTTCCGCACACCTTCTTTCGTCGTTGTTTGCGCGTTTCCTCTGTGATTTGGTTCCGTCTTCGGTTGTAACTGTGATCCCATGACAACCACGCGCTTGGTGTTTACTTCCGGGGAAACGCCTGGCGCCTCATGTCCACAGCGATCGTAATTGTAACTAAATCTTGATCAAATCACAGCGCCACGTGGTGGGATAAATTCTATACAGCCCCCCTTTAATGATAGTGTAGTCGTGATTGCACACAATAGCGCTATTATTTACGATGACTGCAACAGGTACAATTCTGTGGAAAACTACCGGGGCGTTCTGAGACGCAGTAAATCGACGCGACACACAAAAGACGGACATACTTAGTGCACCAATCGAAGTTAGCCTCTCTTAGGGGTTACTCGCGATTGGAAATCCCCCAGTATATAAATGCAATACACGCCCCTGGATCATGGCTACATTAACGTCTTTGTGTGTTTATATGCGAGCGGCAAATCCCCCCAGAATGCCTTTTTTATTAGTTTAAATAGACCCCCTACCCCCAAATGTTATATTATTTGAAAGTCCTGCATCTCCCCGTCCCAACTAGGCCTGTTGTAGTATTTACCAAATGGTGCAGTACACGTAAACCCAAGGTCAAACAGCGCCATTCCGCAAAAGTTCTACAATCACAATGGTTGTGTAGCTACTTTGTTTACATACACTAGGCCATTTTATACACTATCAGAAAACGTATTGTATCTCCATCATTAAGGTTGAACAAGGTCACCATCAAATGCGCAATTCCACGGCAGAAGTATTTTGTCGGCCAACGTTGGGCGTCTGCGGCTATTTATAGAACAGTCTCGTGCAGGCGACATGTTTGCCGTCGTATGTTCTCGGGAACACAAGACAAGCGTGCGCTGAATCTGGTGATTGTGTTGTTGATAACGATTTATTTATGACATATACCGTTGCAAGCTAACGACATAAAATAAATACATCCTTATCAACAGCACAATCACTAGATGCAGCGCACGCTTGTCTTGTGTTCCCGAGAACTAACGACGGCAAACATATCGCCTGCACCACACTGTTCTATAAATAGCCGTAGATGTCAAGCGTCGGCCGACAAAATACTTCTGCCGTGGAATAGCGCATTTGATGGTGGCCTTGTTCAACCTTCTCTACACTGCTAGAGCACCATTATACAACTCCATGCCATGTATAATGATGGAGATACAATACGTGTTCTGATAGTGTGTAAAATGGCCTAGTGTAGGTAAACAAAGTAGCTATTCAATCATTGTGATTGTAGAACTTTTGCGGAATGGTGCTGTTTGACCTTGGGTTCACATTTACTGCACCACTTGGTTAATACTAAGACAGACCTAGTTGGGACGGGGAGATGCAGGGCTTTCAAATAATATAACATTGGGGGGTGGGGGTAGGTGTTCCATTTAAACTCATAAAATAAGGCATTTGGGGGGAATTTGCCACTCGCCTATAAACACACAAAGACGTTAATGTAACCATGATCCAGGAGCGTATATTGCATTTATATATTGGGGGATTTCCAATCGCGAGTGACGTTCAAGAAAGGCTCCCTTTGGTTGGTGCACTAGGTGTGGCCGTCTTTTGTATGTCGCGTCGATTTACTGCGTCTCCGAACGCCCTGGTAGTTTTCCACGGAGTGGTACGTGCTACAGTCATTGTAAGTGATGTATGACTCAGGTGTTACCAGTGTATGCGACACAACACTAGAGGTAAGGTGAACATTTTGTAATATCCGCGATAAATTAACTAACAATATAATACTAATTACTGTGTTACTTGTCATTGATGTGAGAGCGCGAGGTCGTTGTGCAGTCGAAGAATGAAGTCGTTCCTCGCTGTCACATTGTATTTATAGACGCACACATCGAGTAATTGCAAACATGTCTTATGTCACGGTGACCTTAGATGTCTGACGTGTTTGACTGATCGTTCACTCATCGACATTGTAGCTACATGTGCCATACAATGAGGTATGGGTTTGATGTTTTGAGTTTTTAGAGCGTTTTTGCATCGTATCCGTTGGGTTGATACAGCGACTAATGTATAGCTGCATTATGTTTTTCTATATCTGCCATTTTCTTTAAATTCCGAGAGGTTCATCAGCGGTTCAGTACGCGTCCCGTGTGGCACTGTATCGTCGCGCTATCGCGGATCGTGACACTGGAAGGCGGAGGGGGAGGGGTGCTGTTGTTTTTTCGCCGGAACCTTAGCGGTTTAGCACGTCTCAGCTACCATGGTGTCGCGCTGTCTGGAAAACGTGGAGGGGGATGTGCTGTTGGAGAGTTTCAGCGAAAATCCGGGAGATTTGCCTGGTTTTCGGGAGACCGGGATATACATCCAAACTACAGTAGACTCACGGAAGTTCCCGGAGTGTTGGCAGGTATATATTTCACTTGGTGGCAACAAATAAACGCTGATCGCACGCTTATCAACACAGTGAGAGATCATTATTTTAGCTTAGCAAACAACATGTACAACGTACCGTAATATTCAATACCAGGGAGTAGACGAACATCGTGTGGATGTGTCATCTTGGAGATGATCTTGGAGAAATCAAGTTCTCCCGTAGGCTAATATACTCTATGTTGTTGTGACATTTCGTGAAAATTGTATATGGTTTTTGCAAGTGCATTTTGGTGGAATGAGTTTTGAGAATATAACACAACAATGATAATTTTTATTTGTTGGTAGCCATCTAGGATTAATGAAGGACATGCTGTATTTGTGGATCGCCATAGTCCAAATATATATTAGTAACTTTCATGAATGCATGAAACGTGCCAGAATGTTTTCCGCACCAATATATTTTTAATATGGGGCCATTACAAAATGCTATTTTGGATAAAACAAACACTCTACATTTTCTCAGCTTCTATATTACATAAAATGTTAATTTTGATGTTTATTCCTACTTTTGTTGGGGCAAGGAATCAACTTTAGCTGCTGAAATGTCAAGTAGTGCAGTTACTTTGAATGCTAAGATGGATGTAATTAATTCTCCATGTTCGCCTTAAAGGTGACATGAACGTAAATTTTATACTTTAACCACGTAAATAACATACTAACATGATGCTATTTAAACAGGTATAATACCTGACAGGTTCCTTAGTTAATATAAACACGCAGTTTAATTGTAAAAATCAGCCTATCTGACCGTTTTCCGAATTAAATCCCGAATGAAATAGTGTGCCTGATTGCCGCTTAAAAAAAGGACTTGATGCTTGATGCTTGATGCTTGATATAGTAATCTCTTTACAGCTGTTCGCAACTAAACTGGGATTTGTGCAATGTATAATGTCAGGGCAGCTGAACAAAAAGTGAAGAAATCGTTTAGACGGATGTTCAAAGTAAAGAAAGAAAAACAACGAAAAACAAACACAAGCGCGGATAAAAAACAAGTGGTGCACTATATACATAAGTTTGTGGCTTTAGAGGATGTGGACGCCATGCAAGGGTTGCATTTCCCTGATGGCTGGGCATGGCGACACACAGGAAGGCTGGCAATGATGGCGTGATGTACAGAACAGCAGATGGTGATAATCTGTTCCATATGGATACTGCTCTGGGATATTTATATGCATTGATGGTTGGAATTATTGTGTTGGTGTATTTAAGTGGATGGTTGATTATGTTGGAGATATGCATGGCGTGCTGGTAACATGACGGAGGGCTGACGTTAACCATGTGGTAGTGGATTTTGTAAAACATTGATGCTTGTTGAATGAGGCAACGTGTGTGGAGTGAGTCCCAGTTGAGTTTGTGTATGAGTGGTTTAATATGTGTTTCTTTTCAGTAGTTGGAGAAGATGAATCTTGCAGCAATTCTTTGGATTTGTTCTATGCGGTTAATTTCAGTTGCTGTGTTGGGATTCCAGACTTCACTGGCGTATTCAGTTTGTGGTCGGACAAGGGTTTGGTAAGCTTTATCTTTGATATTTTGTGAGCAAGGTGACAGTGTTCTTCTTAAGAGGCCACGTGTGCGGTTGGTTTTGGTGGTTATTTTGAAGCAGTGGTCGTTCCATCTTAGGTCATGTGATCCGCTAGGTGGCGCCATGGCAAAGAGTACTAATACATTTCGGGCTCTGGAAGATTTGACCGAAACCTCAACATTGACAGAAAACAGTAGCGACGAATTGATTCTGAGCAGCACAATTGAAAATGCTGTGAAGTTGGCTATGGAGGGAACAGGTAACGGGAATGCAGGCCGAAAGAAGAAAGGTAAGAAAACCGCAAACAACAAGACATACATGGCGATGATAGGGGACATAGTCGGTCAAGTGGTGCAGGCCATACAACCCATGTTGGTCAGCGTAGTAACTTCGGCGGTTACTGCTGCCACTAAGCAGATACTTACCGACCTCACGACGTCGCAAACTCAGTTACGAAACGAACTGCAATGTGTAAAATGAGACCAGCGACTCCAGACATTTCGGTTGGACCGACTTGAACAGTATGGTCGCCGGGAGTCCGTCCGCATTCGTGGACTAGCGGAGGCTCCGGGTGAATGTACGGATATTGAAATCATAAAGTTGACGGCAGAAATTGGGGTAATGCTGAGAGAAGAGGACATCAGTATCAGCTACAGACTGCCAAGTCGGGCAGATGAGTGCAAACCATTGATGGTGAAGTCTGTCCGCAGAGATACGAAGGTACAATTGATGAAGCATTAACGTAACTTGAGAAACAACCAGGATCGACGCGGCATGTTCGTGAACGACGATTTGACGCCAATCAGGGAGAAGATGGTCCGTGAGCTAAAGAAAAACACTGGTATCAACAAATTATGGACCATAGACGGCATAATTGTCTGCACAATTTACGAGAACGGCACTGAAATGTAGAACATTGTGGACTCGCCAGTTGACTTGTTCAAATTGGGCATGTCGGAGGAAAAGGTCACCCGGCTAGGACTTTTCCAGTAATGGACTGACTTACAAATGTGAACATTACCACTGGAAAATACACCGAACCAATGGCAGAAATTAAATAAATTTGTTTCATGTGCCAAGAATGCATTAGAAGTGATTCTATTCAGTGTGCATTATGTGAATCATGGACACATAGAGAATGTACAGAATTAACAAAACGTGAATTCAAATATCAAATCAAATCCGTTGTTAAATGGTACTGTTCAGACTGTATTAAGGCATTACCTTTTTCAAGTAATTAATGATCATGAACTGAGATTTATCAACACTAAACATGAGATGAATACAGATCGGTTTTATTTGTACGAGCAATGCTCTGAATTCAATGTTACACCCTTTGATATATCAATATACAACTGCTGTGACTTTTAAAGAAACATTGATCCAAATAATAATTTCTACAATAACGTCAGATCCCGAATTACTATGCTGAAGAACAGTTAACTAATGTTGCTAAAATGTACACTGGTTTATCATTTATTCAATTCAATGCGAGAGGACTCCGGACAAAATTGACAAAATTGAAAACCTTGTAAATAAATGTGAAACCGCTTTTGACATAATCGCTATCACTGAAACTTGGCTTGAAACCGAAGACTGTTCTGACATTATGTTACAAGGCTATGATGTAAGACATGTGATGAAAAAAAACAGGAAATCTGGTGGAGTACCATTATACATAAACAAACAACACATTTTAAGGCAGTAACCAATATGTCAATGGTGGTTGATAACATAATGGAATGCGTAACGATAGAATTATGCTTCAGTAAAGGAATAAATGTGATTGTTGCTTGTATGTACAGAACATGTGGTTCAAGCAATGAAACTTTCAGTGACCAAATACAGTTATTAATGAAAACAGTTTTAAAAACATTACTAAGACGGTATTTCTATGTGGTGATATAAACATAGATCTCGTGAGATATAATAGTAACTGCGGCACGAAACATTTCGTGGACACAATGTTTTCATTGGGATTGTATCCACTTATTGATAAACCAACCAGAATAACAGAACATAGTGCCACTTTAATTGACAATATCTTCACCAATGAATTAACCAGTAACATATGCAGTGGCTTACTTATAAATTACATAACTGACCACTTGCCAGTATTTACTATATTGAAGTATCAAGATACCAAAAGACTATCTGTGCCAAAGTCTATGCATGTTATAAAGACTGACGATACCTGTATTAGTGCTTTTAAAGACAGCCTGTTATTAGTAAACTGGGAAACTGTAACAAACGAAGTGGACGTAAATGTAGCTTATGCTAATTTTGTAGACACTTTTGCATTGTTGTATAATAAGAATTGTCCATTTAAGAAATATAAAAATAAATTGACATCAATATTTAGAACTATTTAAAAACATATTACAACAAATTATTGGAAAAAGACAAAAAACAATATTAAGGGAACTTGGAAGATACTGAACACTATCATTAGGAAAGTATATACAGATACATACCATCCAAATAGTTTTGAAAATAATGGTATAACAGTAAAGGATAAGAAAGACATTGCCAACGGGTTTAATATTTATTTTGTAAATGTAGGACCTAAACTAGCAAAAAACATTAAAAAAACTCAAATGTATCTGATTACTTAGGAAGTCGTAATGCTAAGACAATGATATTGTTAAGAACTGTAAAAAAAATTAAATCTACAGAAAATGACAACATAGATTAAAAAGGTAATTTCTGTGAAGCTACTAACCAATATGCAACAACTCTTTTAAACAAGGTATCTTTCCAGATAAAATGAACATAGCAAAGCAAAGGTAATCCCTCCTTTTAAAAATAATGATAAACATGTTTTTTTCTAACTACAGACCTATTTCTCTTTTACCACAGTTTTCAAAAATCCTGGAAAAACTATATAATACCAGGCTTGATGCATTTATTGTAAAACACAGCCTACTAAGAAACAGTCAGTCTGGCTTTAGATCGAGTATGTCCACATCATTAGCACTACTTGAACTCATAGAAGAAATTACAACAGCACTGGATAATAAGAAGTGCCCTATTGGTGTTTTTTATAGACTTTATATTATTATTTATCAGTATACTTTCGCGTGGTAGACGTGATGTAGCTCGCGTCTTTTTCGCTTGTGCCATTCCGCACGAAATGTACCATCGCAGTTCCTTTGTAGAAGTGGAATAAATATATATATAAATAAATTAAAATATTTAAATGAATAGATACATGTATGTATTAAAATGTCCATATGATAAAAACGTTAAAAAATACTCGTTAAAAAGTCAGTAGAAATTGCACTAAAAGTAATGAAAATGTAAATAAATAATTTAAAAAGGTCAGTTCCATGGATTCATATGATGCTTTCTTATTTTGAAATGACCAGCCCCAATTGTCGCCACTGTTCACGGTCGAGTACGCGCAGAGCGTCGACGTCAGCACGGCAACATAGCGTACGACCTATGCGTCGAAGGTCCGCGCTCAACGCTGTCGGCAGAGTCGTTCGCGGTCGACCCATGTATGTCGTGACACCTGTGTCCACGGCGAAATAGTTGTCGATCGCTCGCTGAGCGGGTGCATCGGGTGGCATACGGAGCACGTGCCCGAATAGACTCCATCTTGCAGTTATGACAGCTTCGCTGATAGGACGGCATCGGCAACAGTGGTACAGTGCCTCGTTGGAAATACGATGTTGCCAACATATACCGATGATCTGGCGTAGATGACGACGGTGGTACACATCCAGACGATCTAGCTCTGAATTCGTGAGTCCCCATGTACCCATGTTCTACGTCAGCACGGGCACAACGAAGGATGCGTATAGCCGTAGCCGCAGCTGTAGAGAGATCTGTGATCGCCTAAACCACAGTGTCCACAGCTTGCGGAAGGCGACGTTGGCCAGCTGCTTTCGGCGAGCGACGTCTTCGGCTTCACCGAGGAGCGATCCAAGATTGCGTGTCATACGCCACTCTTCCTAAATGCGGTCAGCGTGTCGGCTGTTGTTCGTTCTGTTTTCGACGCGTTGATCGTCAGCGACCACTCCGCCAAGCAAGCTGGCGCGATGCGCTCGATCTCGTCGAGGAAAGAACGAGAAGAGCTGACGAAGTCCGTGTCGTCAGTGTACTCGACGTCCAGCGGTAGCATGGCATCGGCTGGTGGACGTGTCGGGAGGCGCGAACGAAGGTCACGGAGTGCCGCTTCGAGGTACACAATAAATGACACCGGGCTGGGGCTGTTGCCGATGGATGTGGCGAATGATTGACAATCGCCTGTTGAGAGACGCGGCTCGACCGACGTGGCGGCGAGTAAGAAGCGAATCATCCGCAGTTCCGACTCGCCGAGGAATGTTTGTAGCGTATCAAGCAGCTTGTCTCGACGTATGGTGTCGAAGGCGCGACTCAGGTCCATGCCGAGGAATTCGATTGATACGTGCTGACGCTGCGCTTTAGCACAGAGCCAACAATACCCGAAGACTACGTCGGTCGTGCTGCGTCCGCGTCGGAATCCATATTGCGACGGCGACAGGTAGTCGTCAACTTTCGGCGCGATCCTCGATAGAACGATGTGAGACAGTGTCTTTCGGAGTACTGATAATAAAACAATCGGACGCACACTCGTTAGTGGACCTATCGGTTTGCCCGGCTTCTGTATCAATACGAGCACACCTTTGCCTAGGCCGAGCGGTTCGTGTTTTTCCAGCGCATCGTTGAAAATGCTGCCAATCGTGTCTGCTAGCAGGCCAGCCGTGCATTCGAAGAATTCGGCCGGTATGCCGTCTTGCCCACTGGCTCGGCCACTGTTCAATTTCCCGATCGCTCGCTTGACTTTTTCGGTTGTGATTGGGTCTGCCAGTCGCGATGGTCTTCTGGTGAAGGCAGGCAGTTCTTCTATGGCTTCGTCGCTGAACTGGCGACTGAAGTGTTCGGTGACCCGCGCGTTCAGTTCGGCTGTGTTACAGATAACGCGTCCAGCGTCGTCGTGGATCGTTAGCTTGACGGCAGGTTTCCTCGTCATCTCATGAACGGCACGAAACATTTTTGTGCCATCGTGGAGACGTTCAACTTCTGACGCTAGCCTATCTTCGAAATATAGTAATATCATTCTGGCCACAAAAAATATCCAACAAGCAACTGCTCAGAATTACCAGACAAAACAATATGAAAAACATACTTGCCACAAAAATATGGATCGGCCATATCCTAAGAAAGAAAGACGACAGCATCTCAAAAGTAGCACTTAAATAGACATATGAAAGAAAACGAAAACTTCCAAAACAAACCTGGAAGAAGACTGTACAAACAGGAATTCAAAGAACTACATCTAAGCTGGGGCCAAGCCGCAAATATAGCTGCAGACAGGAATAGGTGGAGGATCGTTGTTTCCGCCCTATGCGCCAGTGGGCATGAAGAGAAGTAAGGCATAAGGCATGGCGCTTTGTCTTTGGGTCGAAGTAGTCCTAGCAGTTGTTTGAAACAGGACTTGGGAAGGACCACTACCATGTTGTCTCAGCTGCAGTGAAAGGAAGTATCAATGTAGCCACCAAGAGATAGGCACATCTCTTCATTCAGCGTGTTGCGAACTACAAACTTATCACCTCATCAGACATATCATCCTAGAAAATGAAGAAATCGGGACTGTGAGAGAGTTCTGCTTCTTAGGCAGCACAGTAACTTCTACAGAGAGGGACGTTGACAGACGAATATCGTTAGCATCAGCATTTTTCAAATCTCAATAACATTGAAACACTACGGTCGCAAGAGACACAGTCTCTTGATGTTTTTTTGAGTTGCGTTGCCTGCGGACTATCAGAGGTGTTACTAGGGCAGGCATATTAAGAAATAGCCAGATCAGAGATGAGACATTCACCCCTGAATCCATCACAGATGTATCCAGGAGGAAGGCGTGGGGTCAAATTGGCCTAGGCATTTAAGTTAAGTAAGTCAAGAACTTCTTTCTTCAATCAACATTTTAAGGTATTTAATGGCCTGCATATGGCGACTTCACAGAAATCGTGTAGAAATTGATGTTCTGCTCGATGATGTTTCTGAGAGTGAAAACAAAAGCGCCATGCTGCACTGAAAACCGCTACATGCATACTTGAAATTCTTCCATTTTTATAACAAAACTTAACAGTTACTGTCTCTTTTAAAAAAAGTTAAATTTGTGTTGATACTTTGCCTGTATCCTTCTTAAGAGAGACGTTCCCTTGTTCCCAGCATTGAACAAAGCATTCTGTATTTATCAAATATGAAAAATCATACAAAAATATATCATCAATTTGCAATATAAATTTTTTGGGCGGTTAGATATTATAATGTAGCACATACACTGAAAATACCATGAACCAAACTACAACCATTTTGTTGCCAGCATTTTCACGGCATACTTGCATTATTAACAAAAATGTTTATTACGACATCCGTACTTTAATCCATGTTACTATGGGACCACATGCCAATATTTTAAATGTATTTGACAACTTTATTAGTATAGCGGGAGTACCTCTTCCAAGGCGTATTATTATTTAATAATAAATTTTTTTAAACCAGATATGTATAAATCACTGACGCCAAACCAATTATTATTTGTAAACACAACTACTATGGTAAATAGGTACCCCTTTTGTCATACAGCTGAGCTAATGGACATAAATGACAATACAGATGCAGGAGGATTTGTATTATTTGACCTTTTCTAGCATAATCTAACTGGTACTTGTAACAAATAAGATTAGAAGTATATAGTTTAAGATAAATCGAATGTTGTAATATACATTTCTTAAAAGGGTCGCAATATTTCTGTGATGTCAAACATGTCTGATGATTTTGTGCTTGGAAGGAGTATAGAATTAGTTATTTTCTTACGTAGATATAACCATCCCTCTATCATAGGAACATTAATTCCTTCTAATATCATTGTTTCAAGCGACATCTTCATCATTTTGGCTGCGTGTTTATGTAAGATGGGTGGTTGGCTTATGTGATTGTGACACCACGCCGACTTCGAAGATGTATTGTTTAGTGGGTGAAATGTGCACACTATTATAAAGCTTACAACACAACAGTTAACGTGCAAATAATAAAACATAGCATGACATATCTTGTAAGGCAGCGCCTATCTTTTTGTTGACCTTTTCTTAACCACATTTAGTCGTTACCTCTGATGACCTTAAGACCTACAGGAAGTGTTTGTTGTCACGTAGAACGAGAGGTCGCGACCCGAAACCAACCAATTAGGATAGTTAATTGTAACCCCGGAAATGGTAGCTAAGAAAATTAGGGCTATGAAGGAAAATAAATCACCTAGAGTGGATGGGATTCCGCCCAAACTACTATTGGAAATTGTAGAACAAATTAGCATTCCACTTCCAACAGTTTTCTACTTGTCTTTAGAAGAGGGAGTGGTTACTTTAGAATGGAAAGAAGCAAACATTATACCACAGGGATCAGTACTAGGAACTATATTATTATTGTTAATATATATCAACGATTTGGATGATGAAATAACAAGCAAGGTGTTGAAATTTGCGGATGATACAAACGTGTTTAGAAGGATTAAAAGTGATGGAGATAGACAGCATTTACAAGATGATCTTAACAGGTTGATCAAATGGTCTGAAAAGTGGCAAATGCTGTTCAGTTTTAGGAAATGTAAATGCCTTCACACAGGACATGGGAACCAAGATGTATAATATACAATGGGGGGTACTGTACTAAGTACTACTGTAAAAGAAAAGGACTTAGGGTTAACCATTAGTGCTGATATGAAGGTTTCAGAGCAGAGCGAAATTGCAGCTTCAAAGGGAAATAAAATCATTGGATTAAGTAGGCGAAATATAGCGTATAAGGAAAAAACTAATAATACCGCTGTATAAACAATAGTGAGGCCTCATTTAGAATATTGTATACAAGCGTGGAGGCCATATCGCAAGAGGGACATAGATGTGCTACAGAGGAGAACGATTAAAATGATACCAAAACTGAGGGATCTTAGTTATGAAATTCGCCTAAAAGAATGTGGTTTAACAACACTAGAGACCAGGAGATTGAGAGAAGATCAGATATAAGTGTTTAAAATAATAAATGGTTATACAAATATTGATAGAAATATTTTTTTTTCAGTTAAGAAAGATAGAAGGACTAGAGGACGAAGTTACATTAACAAAGGAGCAGTGTAGATTATATATAAGAAAGTTTCACAAAGGACTGTAAATGAATGGAACAGATTATCTGCTGATGGTGTGGGTGCTAGTAGCGTGAATATGTTTAAAACTAAAATCGACACATACCTCAGAAGGGCGGGATACACAGATAAAAGGTTTGGACTCTCGGTAAGCCAAAGGGCTTCCTTGTTCACTTGCCATCTAGAGTTAATTTTTGTGGATGGCAATCTTGTTAAATCTTGTATTAATATTTATCAATCAGTTGACACATACATTTTCCAACAGGAAATGAAAAATGTCGAACGTAAAATATCATTATGCAATTTTGTATTACAAGACATCGGAGCTTTAATTCATAAAGCGTTGATTGGTGGAGCTTTCACATGCACCAATGTTCTATTGGTATGACGTTCCAACTATCAATTATCACTTCTGGTAGGCCCACCTCGATTCAAACTCTTATTATTGTTGATGTTGTCTAGATTATGAAACCTGGCATTTATTGACAATATAAAATACCTGTTGAATTGCCGAGTTTATTTTGTAACACACCCACACGATATTCAGCTACATGCTGGTGCACAATTGTGCAATAGGTTAAACACATTGTTTGGTAAGCTACCACGATGTATTGTAGGTCGGCTTAATTATTTCTCGTGTTTTTGTGTTCACATATAGCATTCACTGTGTCGAAAACAGAGTGTTACTTGTGTATGCATTAGTTAGTCATGTTGCCGTTGTTCCACAATTCTGTCGCACACGTCAACGCCAATTATTGCAACACGGTTGCCGTAATTTTCTTGGTGTGACACATCCTAACTTTGCTGTGTGTGCGTGCGTGTTCGTTTGCTGGTGCGTTTGCATGAGGGTATGCGTGTTTCAACCATTCAGTATGATGAATCTTTTCACATTCTACCATAATGTTTAATTTCTTTTCCTTCTTTTTAGCGCGAAACGAAAGAAGGAGATGACGAGCAACTTTGCCCCACGGGTATCTTCCTGTTTGATCATTGTATGCATGCTGTTTCCTGCCATCAGTACTTTTAGCCAATCGTTGGACGGCAAACAGTTTGCCGCGGTGATACAAGCTATGGCCAATGATGGACTGGGTGTAGAAGAGTATCAGGTATGTTAGGGGTAGACGAGTATCAGGCAGACAGACAGACAGACAGACGGTAGTTTTTATTTTGACCCGTATACACATCACTCAATAAGTGAGTATATAAAGGCATACAAATCACAACATAGCATATAAATTATCACGTGTGGGTTAGGGAGATTCCCACTAAGGCAAAAAAAAGCCGCCCATGAGAGCCACCCAGTTATATTAATGACACCTTTTGGTGTATTAAACGTAGCAATAATTGGTCAATATATTAAGTCAAGCAAGGCCTATAACATGACATCATACATGATAATGGACGACTGGTTATTCATCCATATAAAATATGTATGTTAGGCTTAGACGAGTATCAGGTATGTTTGACGTAGACGAGAACAGGCATACATGTTAGGTTTTTAGGCGTAAAGGAGTATCGGGTGTATTAGACTTAGACGAGTAGGCGAGTATTAGGTGAGTTAAGCGTAGACATCATCCACAACAGACACGCCGACGTTCTTGTATTCACTTGGCATCGTGCATATTTCGTAATTGTTGGACACTATTCCAATCTCAGCTGGATAGTACGTCAGCAGCAAAAATAAGTAATTGATATTAACTTAGGATGATATAAAAATAATAAAATTAATATTCTTGTATATTGTTTTTTTGTAACAGACTTCTCTTCACCTTAATAAAAAAAACGAAATAGTCATTCCACGAGAAATCATTACAGACGAATATACAGCATATCTATGAAATATTACGTGATTTTGGTGCACAAAGCAACCATCTTGGATATGAACAACGTTCCACGAGTACCAGGACATGCATGCATATACACAATTCAGTGACGTACAGAATGACGTGTTGGAAAGTTGAGTTTGTTGTAAGACTTAATATTATGATATTTGTTGATATATCGTATTTAATCATGTTTTGAAAATGTAAAGCTAGTGTGTCTCACCGTTTTAAATAGGTACAATACTACGTCTTAAGTATATAATATTTAACGTATATGTATATCTTACCACTGTCCCAAATAAACTAAAGTCGATATTTTGTTGCTTCCGTTTTACAGAAATATGTAGACTTGAAAGTACGTCACGAGAAAAAAGAGGTGAATGGGCGTGACTTTGTGCAATCGGTAAGTTAACTCATCCTCGCAAGCCATGGCTGTTTGCCATACACAATTAGCCTTGGCTGATACCCTACGCGAAGTGCGGAAGTTAGCTGAGTCGAACTAGTAATTGACTTCGCCAGTCGCGACTGCATCACCTGTGAGAACAGCGCTAATACCCGCCCCATTTTGAAGATGGATAAACGACTTCTGGGAATCCTAATATATAATGACCCGTTCGCCCATTAGCACGAGCAGCTGAGCGGTATTGAGTTTTCGAATAATTGCTTCTACTTACATTGCATGTAACACGAGCCACGGTTGGTTGAAATTAGTTTTATTATGACCACCTGACCTGCCTACATCTACTGATCTAGTGAGCGATTTCATAGTCTAAGCTTAAATTCAGAGTTTCGCAAAGCGATCAACCAGGGAGTACTGCTGGCTGGCACTGACGTAATCAGCAGCAGCGACCCCTGGCTCGCGAGGTAACTACATGTCTATTCCTTTGATGAGAGTGCGATCAACCCTGTTGCGTTAGTATACAACGTTCACACTCACTTAGTGGCGAGTTATCCCTTTGTAAGGTGAGGACATGTATCATTACAGTTGCAAAGCGATAGCTCGCCACTAAGTGAGATCACCCATCATTAAGATTACACAGCTAAAGTTCGCCACGTAGTGAGGACATCCATCATTAAGATTACACAGCTAAAGTTCGCCACGTAGTGAGGACACCTATCATGAAGATTACACAGCTAAAGTTCGCCACGTAGTGAGGACACCTATCATGAAGATTACACAGCTAAAGTTCGCCACGTAGTGAGGACACCTATCATTAAGATTACACAGCTAAAGTTCGCCACGTAGTGAGGACACCTATCATTAAGATTACACAGCTAAAGTTCGCCACGTAGTGAGGACACCTATCATGAAGATTACACAGCTAAAGTTCGCCACTTAGTGAGGACACCTATCATTACGGTTACAACGCGTGGTAGTACAGTATTTAGCACATCCGCATGGCATGCTAGCGCTCTGCGTTCAATACCCGTGTCGGGCAGGCATCGTATATTAGTTTAAAAACTGGTTCTCAATATTTGGGACTGTATATCCCTCGTGGCTCGGTAGATCATGCTAATGTTGTTCCCGTCTCAATTTGGGACGTAAAAGAACCACTGAAGACGACAAGCACCCTGGCTGTGACCACTCTCAGTTCCTGCATAGAGAGATCGGCTGAGCGATAATGTTCGAAAAAAGGCTGACTAGTTGATTGACACCTCATAAGACGACACCATTGTAGCCATATTATACACAGACTAGTCAGTCAATAGAACATTGCCGAGTGCTGGAAAGAATTAGAACGCGACAGTTAGCCACCTAGTGAGGACCCCTGGCGTGTTGCAGGTGGCGTCGAGTCTGAGTGCGAAGTTCACGGAGTGGACGAAGGCCGTGGAGAGACTGAGAGACGTCCTAGAGCAAGGCTACATCAACACAACGGCCAAACCATCTGTACCCGAGTGCTGCACGGCGCGGCTCAAAGAGAAAGACATCAGATTCAAACAGAAGGCAAGCATGGATGCCACCTGCGTTCTGTTTATCAATCAAATCAAATCAAATTCAGTGAACTCATTACAGTACATACAAATACAAATCAAATTCAGTGAACTCATTACAGTACATACAAATACAAATCAAATTCAGTGAACTCATTACAGTACATACAAATACAAATCAAATTCAGTGAACTCATTACAGTACATACAAATACAAATCAAATTCAGTGAACTCATTACAGTACATACAAATACAAATCAAATTCAGTGAACTCATTACAGTACATACAAATACAAATCAAATTAGGACAACTCATATTTACTAGTGTAATGAGAACACCAAGGGAAAACATTATAATTATTATATTGCTATACTCCCTATTGAATATTTCAATGTAAATTCATATATTATAATATTGAAACAAAAACAGCGTCGGGTGTAGAAGAC